>CAKNYM010047034.1:0-43285 GCA_932195095.1 Andricus curvator | reverse complement strand
ATATTGATCATTGGGATTAAATAGATTCTTCATTTTTTGTGTTATTATTGGCTTTAGGATCCAGAAATAAAAAATACTTTGATTTTTTACAAATCAACAGACGACTCCACCCAAGTGGGGGCCCTCATCAGCGCTTTATTTTAGAAAAATGAATTTACATGATATAATATGAACTTTGTTGTTACAGGGTAAAATGAAAGTATTTTTTATTTCTGGATCCTAAGCCAATCATAACTTTCCTCAAAATTAGATGAAGTGTAGTGATGTTTCAAAATCGCAACAAGTAAAAAGGTTCGATGAAAAATAAAAATTTTGTAAATAAATTTGTCTATCTTCAATATTTTTAATATTTTACCGTTCATCTTTTCCAAATGTCTGAAAACAACGAAAATATATGGTCTACACTCATTACATTTCGGTGAACCCAGACACAGCATCGATAATCGAAGGTAATATCAAAAGCGACTAAGTAAAAACAAATAGTTATATGAAAATCTACATAACCTCCATTTGTCTCTTCGTGTGCCTGACTGTCGGTTTGCCCTCATCTTTTATTTACATTACTCTTTAATTGTTTTGTAATTAAAAGAATTTCGTAATAAGCTTTATTCTAATGTGGAAGTCTAATTTTTCATGCGGCAATACAAATATTTTAAAAAGTATCAAACTTTTAGATGACTGCGTACATTTTTCTGTCATGTTACCATACATTTGCCCTGATACTTACAAAGAAATTCGGTTTTTTAAAATGTTTTGTTTCAGAAAGTGGATTTTTTGTTGTTACTTTTAATGCGTCAATGATAAGAAAACAGTAAGAAAATTTTAACTCTTAGACACAAAAATTTACCAATTTCAGAAACTTTACATAACCCCTATTACATACGTCGTAGTACTTGGCCTTTCAATAACATCCTACTTTTATCACCTTGTATATATTACAAATGATTTGTCACTTACCTTTCTTCGCTGATTCGTCCAGGTTGTAATTGAAGCTAATTCCTCACAAAATTAAAAATGTTTAACACAAGCAAAAAGACGCCAGGCGATCGCAGATCTCTGACGCCGTTCAATGCGAAGATTCAAGTCGAAACGTGAGTCAGGCCGGTAAGCAGTGGTGTAACCACCATACCGCGAGACCCTGAATTGCAGTATACAGTCTATATAGCTTCCAGGAACCCTCTTAACTCAGTAGCGAAAAGGAGAAAAATGGAAATATTTTTACTTATTGTTTTATGCAGCAAATGTAAGTACAAAATTTGGATCTTTGTACTTGCAAATGAACCCAAAAGAGTAATTTTGAACGAGGTCCTACAAAATTTAGTTATGCCACTGCTGTAAAGCGGCGCGATGGTGCAATTTCATGGCTCGCATGGACTCAATACTGGTTCAGTACTAAGCCAGTACAAAGCCAACACTCGGCAGAACTCCCAAGTCGGTTTCTAACCAGCGCATGGACTCACTACTGGTTCAGTACTAAGCCAGTACCGCGCCAACCCTCGGCAGAACTCTCAAGTTGGTTGCTAGCCAGCACTTGGATTCAGTACTGGTGTTGTACCGCGCCTGTATGAAACAAGTATCATGCCGACGCTTGGCGTGGTACCAACATACATTAATCTCTTATGTACACAGGTGTTAAGAAATTGTTCGCGAAAACAAGGGTGTATTAAAGGGGAATTATCACTTAAACAATGACAAATTTAAATCAGCAAAAAATGCAGCAACTTTTTTTACCTCCAGGTTTCTGGAAAAATTAAAACTCAAGAAAATTTAAAAACTCTACAAACAAGATATTTTTTAAAACATTTTCATCTAGCGCGGGTACCCAAGCTATATGTCTATCGATTTCAAATTAATTATAATTTTTCAGGGATCCCAATACGCTACTTATTGGCGATGTAGCGATTTCGAATTCCAAAATTTGTTGGGTTCGACTCGCTCTAGTAAACATTTTGATTCTTAAAATCATAGCCAACGGCCATACCACGCTGAAAAACCCAGTTCTCGTCAGATCACTGAAGTTAAGCAGCGTTGGACGCGGTTAGTACTTGGATGGGTGACCGTTCAAGAATACTGACATGAGTGCTGTTGGCACATCGTGGATGTGGTGAGCCCACACTTGTAGTTATTTATAACTACAAGAAAAACCTAGAAACACTACCCGAATCGGGTAGTGTCACGCCTACCCTGAAAGGGAAATGGTTTAATGGTATATATAGAAAAACTATTTTTTTCAGAAATACACTTTTTGGCACGAAAACACCGGTTTGTTTTCCTCTACAGGTTCGGTAGTGGTTTTCACAACCTTTTCAATAATTGTGACCATTTTTTTCAATTACGAATTAAACTCATAAAATGTGGATCAACAATAAACGTACTTATGCTTTCTTCGTATTAAGGTTCTTTTTTCTTCATTTTCTTTCATCTGAAACGAAAGTTTAAATTTTTTTCCATTAAGTAGCTTCAGGTTAAAATAATACATATTATTATTTATTTATAAAAATAAGCGAACGGTATTATTGCTGAATGAAAATGTTTAAAATTAAAGAATGTTGAAGTGAAAGGAACAAAATTACGTAATCGCTCCCAATTTTTTAACATTCTCATCAATGAGAAGATATTGATTTTATGTGAAAACTGAATTTCGCGCATTTCATCAAATGTTGACGTTTTGAGGCCCCCTGAATCCGAAAAAACAGGTCTTACATATACATATAATGTTGTCTATCTGACGTCGTCGTCGTTGTTTTCGTCTGTATATCGGATATCGTTTAAACTACTAATCGGATAGGATTGTGCTTTGTCCCACAGTTTAAGGGACCAAAAAGAAAGATCAATTTGTTTAATTAGTTATTTTTGATAAAAATTAGAGCATGTTCAAAATTTTTGGGATCATTTTTTTTAAGATTCAACATTTTTATGTACGGCTGTTCGTAATACTCGGAAAGTCGAATAGTTTATTGTTGGGACTTTTAAAGATACAAAGAAATTTATCTGAGTTATAGCATCTGCAAAAAAAAAACTAAAATGAAAATTTTAAGGCAATGAACGCACGATATAAAAAAATTAAGGAAAAGAAAAATGTTGCTTTTTGAAAGCCCTACAAGATTATCATATAATTATTTATTATATAATTATAATAATGATAATTATTATTATTAATATCATAAAAAATTTTTGAATTTTTTCGAAAAATCTAAAATTCAAATGTTGATCGCACAAAATTTAATGAAAAATAAAAAAGTTCCACTCAGCGGCTAAATTATATAAGAGAAGAAAAAAAAGTAAAGACAAAAATTGTGCACCCAAAAAAGATCTATAACTTTGTTGTTGATTACTTTTTGATAGGTAGCATGGTTTTTGTTTTATTCCTATGAAACAATATTTAGCGGCTAAATTATATAAAATACGAAAAAAACGTGAAGACAAAAATTGTGCACCCAAAAAAGCTTACAAATTTATTATCAATCACTTTTTATCAGGATGCGTAGTTTTCATTTCAATCGTGAAAAGTGACATTGAAAATAAAAAAATTAAATTTTTTGGAAAACGACGTGAAAAAGTTGTACACCCAAAAAATATCTATCAATTTGTTGGTTATCATTTTTTGATGGAACAAATAGTTCTTGTTTTAATCGTAAAAAATAGAATTAAAAACAAACAAATTTAATTTTTGGAAAAACGACACAAGCTATGAAAAAATTAAATAAACAAAATTTGCTCGCACCAAAGAGAGCTACAAATTTGGCATCAATATTGTTTTGATAATAATAATTTTCTTTTTTTTTTTGATAATAATAATTTTAGAATAATTGGATGTGAAATGTTCTATATTTAGAACTTTATCAAAATTAAAATAATTTAATTTTGAATACCTGCTTCTTGCACGGTTTTACTTCTTAGGAAATTTATTTTTTATTTTATACAGAATAATATGTAAAGAGACTTCATTAAAAAATTCAAGTTTTAATATTTTTTTTAATTTGTAGTGGTTGATTTTTAATTCATAATTTTTACGTTTTGAAAGCTGTGAATTTTTCATTTTGGAGGCCATAAATTTAATATTGGACTACTTTTCAGAATTTTAAATTAAAAAATTTCAGTTGCGAAAGCTTTGAATTTAAATGTGAGAATGATTGAAAGCAATTCCACGAATGCGTATCGACAATAACTTTATAATCTGTACTCTCCTGAGTACTTTTTATTCACCCATAAATACCACCCCGTAAGTAGTGAAATGAGAGTTTGGCGATATAAAGAAGTTTATTTTTTTTTCCTTAAATTACTATATTTTAATAACTTAATTGTTTTGTATCTACAGCAAATTGTTATAGGAATAAATAATGATAAAATATTGAAATAATTATTGCGAAAAGTAGAGAAACTGTAAATAAATGATTCGTTTTTAACCACTCGTATCGAAATATATAAGAATTGTGATGTTTATCAGAAATTGTATTCGTCATGTTATTTCAAAAGATAATAAAAATATATAGCACACTGATTAGTGGTAATCTAGCAAAAAAATGTTCAAGAAAGTTAATAAACTTCAATTTATGGTAGAACTCTCATTTCACTAATCAGGGGATGATTTTTAAGGGTGAATATATAATATTTAGAGGTGGGTAAAAATTATCAAGTTTTGTTTAATACTCATTCCTTAAAGGTTTATTCACATCTTATTTCCACCTTTTCAAACACAATACTTTTTACATAACGTTAATTGAATGGCAAAAATTAATGTCTACGCAGTATGATAAGTCTTTTATCAACTGATATTGCTCAAATTAGCAGTGTATCATTTTTTCGGGCTTCAGTTCCAGTTTCAATTTGGGTTTCAATGGTCGAAATGACAAAAGTTAGTGAATCCCTTTTTTACAAGTATGCATTTGGGCTACCCAATGGCTCATGACCTATAAGCTCTATGTTATGTCATTCATGAATTTAAATTTGAAACTCTACAATTTAGAGTTGAGATTTAACATAGTTAATATTGGCTTTCGACAAAAATTTACACCAGCAAATATATTTATTCGGGCTTTTAATTTGAAATATTTATTGCCTACAATATTGTACTAATGTAAATTTAAAACTATAAATTTTGTTTGACATTTCAAGTTTAAATTAATTATCTAATCAAGTATTTGTTTCGATTATTTTTGTAACTGTAAAGTATAATTATTTGCAAATGATAAAATTTTGAAGGACTTGTAAAATGAATCCGTAATATTCACAATGTTTTGGTACAAAATTGTTTACTTTTTAATGCTTTCTACTTAAGGTTGTTTGAATTTAATCGATTCCAGTTTTAAGTAATTTAATTTTGAAAGTTTCAAGTTGAAAGCTGATCAAAAAGTAAGAATTAAAATTTTTAAATGTATAGTTTCGGATGATTTAAAGATGGGGAAGTCATACAACTTTTATAATGTTTGGAATAATTGAGGCGCCGGATGCAAGAAGGAGATATAGAATTATTTTGCTGGAGTGGGGAGGCCCCTGAGCACTTGAAACTAAAGTATTTAGTTTTAATTTTTGAAATATATATCCTAAGTGAAAATTTAATTCTGCATCTTTTTCTCCTCATAAAAAAAGTTGTAGCTTTTTTATTTTTCGAATTATTTACGAAAAACTGTTTTTTTCTTTGATCAAAATATTTTGATTTTTTTCAATTCAACTCGCCACAAAATGGGAGGTTTTTGATATTTTGTAATACAACTTATCAGAAATATGAATTGTCATGTTCTGCGACCGATGACGTCAGCAAAAGTTCAAAATGTTTATTTAAAAAATTGTTAATAATTTTTGTCCAAGAATATGCATAATTCGTGCACAAAGAACTTCTAGCGTTTCGGGAGTCGAGCAAATTTTGAGCAAGCGAAAACTGTCAGCGAGAAAGTTGTTCAGAAAGGTTCAAGGAAGTTTTCTGGAAAGTTTTAGCTCAATTGGAATAGAAGTTAACCAACTGTTGATGTTTTAATTTGCAGGCGCGATGGAATTTACTCCGCGTATACTATAGCCTGGCCGGCAAACCGCTACCCCAGCGTTAGGTGCAACTGTGCCTTACAGCCCGCCGAGATTTTGTAATTAGAATACAAAGAATATGGAAAATCATGGTTTATAATAAATAGTTCTTCTTCTCTGATAAAAATATTGTAATTGTGCTACTTCTAGGAACATGAACTTCATGAAAGTCTTAAAAATAAGGAATCTCTCCAAATTTTTTTTTGTATTCGGCGTGTCCTCCGTCTGACCTCTATTTGTAAATATACTTTTATAGGCTTGTGGGTTGTTTCTTTACCAAAAATAAAATATATCAGTTTAGTTTAGTCTCTTTCAATTAGCAGAGCAGATTGTAGAAATATTACGTGATATATAAAAGATAAAAGTTGTTCGATTAAATTATTCTAATAGCTATTGAAGTGCTATTACTTAAATATGGTGAAGTTTTCCAATTAAAAAATGGAAAATAATTAAAAATCTACGAATGGTAGAAAACGAACGAAGCATGAAAGTTTGTGGGAAAGAAATGTTCTAAAATGTAGCAGAAATGCGGTATGTAATAATAAATTAGTTTAGTTATCACCAAAATAACAATTTATTCATTGCAAACTACTTATTGTTAATAATAAACAATCGTTTCTATATGTACTATGTTTTTAATTCCAAAATCTGGACGGGCTGTGAGGTATAGTTGCACCTAACGCTGGGGTAGCGGTTTACCGGCCGGGCTGTAGTCTACGCGGAGTAAATTCCATCGCGCCTGCAAATTAAAACATCAACAGTTTGTTAACTACTATTCCCATTGAGCTAAAACTTTCCAGAAAACTTCCTTAAACCTTTCTGAACAACTTTCTCGCTGACAGTTTTCGCTTGCTCAAAATTCGCTCGACTCCCGAAACGCTAGAAGTTATTTGTACACGAATTATGCACCGTCTTGGAAAAAAATTATTAACAATTTTTTAAATAAACATTTTGAACTTTTGCTTGCGTCATCGGTCGCAGAACATGGTAATGCATATTTTTGACAAGTTTTATTACAAAATATCAAAAAACTGACATTTTGTGGCGAGTTGAAGTGAAAAAAATCAAAATATTTTGTTCAAAGAAAAAAACAGTTTTTCGTAAATAATTCAAAAAATAAAAAAGCTACAACTTTTTTTATGAAAAGAAAGAGATGCGAAATTAAATTTTCACTCAGGATGTATATTTCAAAAATTGAAATTGAATACTTTAGTTTCAAGAGCTCAGGGGCCTCCCCACTCCAGCAAAATAATTCTATATCTCCTTCTTGCATCCGGCGCCTCAATTCTGGACTAAAAATTGATCTTAAAAGAACGTAAAAGAAGTCAATTGTGGAATTTCCCTATTGAAATGTTATTAAAAAAAGATTTTAAGAAACATCTTTTTTAAAAAACCCAATTTATCTTAAAATTATCTAAAAAGATATGAACAAAAATTTGCCTATTTTTATCAAATTCTTTTTTCAGAAGAATGTTTGATTGAACAAACTACAAGGCGAAAATTGGATATCGCAAATCAAAAATTTCATATCAAAATATTTAGTGCCATTGTAACATCTTTGAAGGCATGCTCGTAGCAAAACTTTGCGAATAAAATTTGTTTGAAATGTGGCAACGTCGCGGGCTTGGTAGCGTTGGATTAATGCATAAATTATATACAAATGGGCTTGGTAAGATGGTTTTATATATCGGGCCTAACAAAGTTGGTGAAACATAGAAGCTGCCGATATACGCCGGGTCTGGTTTCGTACGCCGTACATAGTGGGACTGACAACGTTGGACAAACCAATATATATATATACATATGTATTATATATACATTAAACATGAAATCAGATATTGATATTTTATTTCAAACTGAAAGAGAAAAAATCGTGTTAGAAGAAATCCGCGCTGGCAGGAATCGAACACGGGTCTCCGGGGCAGCAGAACGGAAGATATTTTCCTGTGATAAAACAAGTTATCAAATTCAGGAATTTTATCATGCTTATGAAACGCGGCGCACATGGCCTCATTCGGTACTCAATTTCCTATTTTAAATGGGAATTTTCGCAAAACACTACATTCAAGTATCATTGCACCTTCCCATTGAAAATAGTAATTTTTCTCACCTATTTTGTAAATTTGTGATATATCAACAATTTCGAGATCTCGAGTCGAGAATCTCGAAACTTTTTATTCGAGATTCTCGATCTCCATGAAGTTTTGAGTTCACCTGAACATGTTTCAAGAAAATCTCGAATTTTCTCGAAATCGTCTCGAATGCATCACTACTCATAATAATACAATTAAAAATAAAAGCAAATCCTACAATACTATCGTATGATTAGCATATAAAAACTTTTATAATTAACAATTTGTAATTTAAGTAAATAATTCATTATATAGGAATGCTTACGGTTGAATAATTTTAAATTATGTGTATGAATCCTTCGAGATTATACGTAACATTTTATTTCGAGTCAGAAGTATTAATATGTTGAGTGTTATAAATTTTCTGCGCCGATGTTCTTTTTTTCTTGATAATAATACAATTAAAAATAAAAGTACATCCTACAATACTATTGTGTAATTTTTATATAAAAGCTTTTGAAATTAACAATTTGTAATTGGATTAAATAATTCATTCAACAGCAATGTTGAAGTTTAAACAGTATTGAATTGTGTGTATGAATCCTTCGAGATTATACATAAGATTTTACTTTAGGTCGTAAGTATTAATATCATTTTAACTATTTTCAAGTAGAATCCCTCCAAATGCAATCATTTGCAATAAATATATTTCTTCCCAATTTCTTCCTTGCCGACATTTTTTCCAGAAAAACTTAGTTTCACCGGAATTGAGATATCGTGTAGAAAATTTGTAAAATCAGATGAAAAGTACTGAGGAACTATTGTGTGGCACTACATTTATGTAAACACAAAAGAAAATTTCGAAAATATATATATTTTTTAATTATCCCAGGCGGAAATATTATATATAGTTTATATATAGTGTGAAGTATTATATATAATATCCATTTGTTTTATATAAAAAATGTATAAAACAAATGAATATTATATATAATACTTCACACTATATATAAACTATATATAATATTTCCGCCTGGGATTTCACAAATTTCACCCTTCAACGGCTGCTTAGAATTCTGCATAATGAATATGTGCATGAGATCAAAGTGGAAAATTCAATTAAACCCACGCAAAAGTTCCTTGGTGCCATTCATTTAATTTCTTTCATTTACAATTCGATATATCAATTCGTGCGGACGTAAGTATTTTTGAAAAAAGTGTCGGTTAAGTAGGAGTCACCCAGGAGGAAAAGTCGGATGTTAGCCAGAGTTCACGACCGGTGCAGTACCGCGCCAGTTGTAATAGAGAAGAAATACCAGTACTGGATGTTAGTACTGTGCCAACCATCGGCATAGTACTGGTTTACAACTGGTCCAGTACTGACTGTCATTACTGGTTGAATACCGACGCAAGAATTCCGCCAACGGTTGGCATCATACTGGTTTACAACTGGCCCAGTACTGACTGTCATTACTGGTAGAATACCGACGCGAGAGTTCCGCCAACGGTTGGCATCATACTGGTTTACAACTAGCCCAGTACAGACTGTCATTACTGGTAGAATACCGACCCAAGAGTTCCGCCAACGGTTGGCATCATACTGGTTCACAACTATCCTAGTACTGACCGTCACTACCGGCGGGATACCGACGCAAGAGTTCCGCCAACGTTTGGCATCTTACTGGTTTACAGCTGGCCCAGTACTGACTGTCATTACTGGTAGAATACCGACGCAAGAGTTTTGCCAACGGTTGGCATCATACTGGTTTACAACTGGCCCAGTACTGACTGTCATTACTGGTAGAATACCGACGCAAGAGTTCCGCCAACGGTTGGCATCATACTGGTTTACAACTAGCCCAGTACTGACCGTCACTACCGGCGGGATACCGACGCAAGAGTTCCGCCAACGGTTGGCGTCATACTGGTTTACAACTAGCCCAGTACTGACCGACACTACCGGCGGGATACCGACGCAAGAGTTCCGCCAACGTTTGTCGTTATACTGGGTTTACTACTCGCGCAGTACTGATACGTCCCATGAAGAAATTTTGGACTTAGGCCATTACTAACAACGGGCGCAGTACTGCGCCTGTAATGGCTAGCTACAGCTGGCTGACCAGTACGGGCATAGTACTGGCTGAAACCCAGGCCAACCCGTTTCTTTACGCCAATCGTCGGTTCAATACTGGCACTTTACGGGCCCAGTAAAAAACGCTGACAATTCCCACAGGTGGAATTTTCCGTACTCCGCCGGAGTTCGCCACCGTCGCAGTACTGGCCCAGTACTGGTCACCAGTATAGATAATCGGCCATTCGCCCAGTACTGGCTAACGGCTGGCTCCACGATCGGCGCAGTACTATGCCGACAGTATAAATATTAAAAAAAAAAATTTAATACGTTTAAAAATATGGTTCACGTGTAATCAATTTTTTTAAAACTGTAAATAAAACTGTCGCGAAAACAACTTTTTTCCTGTTTCTTTTTTAAGAAAAAAATTCTAAGTTCCATATTTATGTAAAATTGTAAATGTTCAGAAAAATTACATTTTACGTAAATCTTAAACATTGAAAAATGGTCTAAAACACCTAAAAACTAAGCCTTACACGAAAGTTAAAAAAAAAATTTTATTACAAAATTGTCAAAGTTCACGATCAAATTTCTAAGTTCCGTCGTTAAAAATGTTAAATGTTCATAGAAAATTACAATTCCTGTCATTGTAGAATGTTGTAAAGTAATCTAAAACGCCAGAAACGAAATATTACACGAAGAAAAATTGTAATCGATTTTAATTATTTATTTAAATATTATTTTATAGATATTCCTGTTAACAGTTCGTATATTTTACATTTACATATCGTCGTATAATAATAAATATTTAATTAGAAAAAAAGAGTTTAAAATTTGGTGTTTTAACTTTTTTGAGCTGTAGCTTATGAGGATGGCTTTTTCATCTAGTTTCAACTCGTAGGTTTAGCGCAATGGTTAAGACTCCCGACTGCTAGGCGATAGATTTAGGTATAGATGTAGGTTCGATACCCCGTAGCGTTAGAAATTTTATTTGTAATATAATATTTAAAAATGTAATATATGTATTCACTCTACACAGGATCATTAATATTCAAAGTCAAAATACTCGCAATCGATTAATATTTATTTTTTAAATACCTTTTTGTCATAGTAGTGGGTGCAGATCAGTATACAGAACTTAATTATCATAAGGCCTTTTACCAGTACCGCGCCAAGAACAACGGTATGTACTGGCCCAGTATTGTGAGTCAGTACAGAACTTAGTTATCATTAGGGGTTTCACCAGTACCACGCCAGTACCATCGGTATGCACTGGCCCAGTATTGCAAGTCAGTACATGCCTTCGTTATCACTTGGAGTCTGACCAGTACCTGTTCAGTAATAATCTGCAGTACTGGCCCAGTAATGAACTTTAGTGCTGGCCCAGTACTGCAGGTCAGTACCTAGCCTTATTTGCATTATTGGTTCAGCCAGTACTAGGTCAGTACTGACAGAGGTTACCGAACCAGTACCAACTGTAAGTACTCGCCCAGTACTGGCCAAATACTGCAAGTCAGTACAGAACATTGTTATCATTAGGGGTTTTACCGGTATAAAGCCAGTAGTCATGCCAGTATTCCACCAGTACCGCGCCAGTACCGCACTCCGCCCGGCGGTACTGGCGCGGTACCGCGCCGGTGGTAAATTTCCCCCTGGGTACTGCAGAAAGATGGTGGAAAAAGATACTCGCGGAAATCTTAACATTCACAGGTAAGAAAGTGACGTAAAAATGTAATTAAAAGTCATTTTTTCTTGATAATATCATTACCATTCAAGCGTGTGAAGCTATATGGGTAATTTTCATATAATTTAAGTTTTTAAGTCTTCAATATTCTTCGATTTTTTGTTCCTTTTAGGTTCAAAATATGTCACGTGGAAGGAAAAAAAATCAGATAATATTTACAGGTCACTCGTTGCGTATTTGTCCGTTTTTACAGAAAAATTATTTTTTCTTGCAAACGGTAGAACATAACGCGAAATTATACAGAATGTAATGCAAATTCTTCTAAAGTGGCGTTCTTAATAACCAATTTTTCAAAAATAGTAATTTGACATTTTTATTAATATATTTTTTTAGAAAAACCTAAGAATAATTCAAATGTATATCAAAAACCTCTCATCCGGCTCATTTTTTTCAGCATGATATTACGAGCAGACAATTTTGCTCGGTTCCGGATGTAGAAAAAGGTGATTCACATTTTTAAGCACACAAAGGAAGTCAGCCCGAAATAACGTCATTTTTTAATATTGTTACGAAAGAATTGACATTTTTCGCCCCTTATAGGTCGTAAAAATGGTGTAAAACTTTCTTAACTATATTTTTAAGTTCCAATGCATGTTCAACAAGTTCTCTGCAAATTTCATATCAAACAAATAAAATTTTCATAGCACCCAAAGCTGTTTCTCTTCAATGAAGCTTACAGTATCTAAGAGTGTTTGAAGTAAAAACAATTTTTCAGGTTTGCTTCTACAACTTTTATTGATATCTCATTATCGTAAAGTGAATGACTATGACAATACACAACGAAAATGATTAAAACTCAGAGTCATGCGATTTTTGAGTTTCACATAATTTACTTAATTTCTTAATTATCAAATATGTTAAATATTTGCAAAAACTTTTATGTTACTATTTCCATTTGTAACCACTACTGTTTTCTTATCTGAGATACAAAAATCACATGACTCTCGTTTTCAATCATTTTCCTTTAGTATTATCATTGAGATATACGCTAATTTTGTATACTTATCATTAGTTTCAACGATAGTCACACCATTTTTTACACCAATTTATAACAGTAAAATCAAAAACAATAGTGAAAATGACAAACTCAAAAAACCATTAAATGCATTTTTTTTAAAATAACTCCAAATACCTATTCCACATTTAGTGACGTTATGAACACTCAAAGAAAAGGATTTTTTAATTTTTCTGACTTCTTAAGTATATGAGAACTACCACTCATTTTTAATGTTTAATTTGGATGAAAAGTACACATTGTGGTAAGTTTAAAAATAAAACCAGTAAATGAAAAATGTATTCGTCGATAATAGACCATATATGTATACATATTCATGACATTATCCATTGTTTGTTATAGTCCTGATGAGGCTGTGGTTCCACAGTGAAATGCATTGACTGTACTTCAATTCTTAAATATATAATATGAATTACAAAGACCAAAGGCCATCAATCACTACCATCTTTATACATTTATTCTTATAAATCGGTCTAATTCGAAAAACAAATTAATTTCGAATGTTATAAACAAATTTAATAAACAAATGCATACCTTATTCATTTCACGCTCTAAATATCTCGTTCCTTTACAAAATTAATAAAAAATTTGTCGTTAATAAATAATGTGTATTTGGTTTAATATTTCATAATAATTATCAATTGTTTGAATGAATTTTATATAGAAATGTAAATTTTCTTTAATTTTTAACCGGCAGGTTCACTTTTTTCGACGGAATCAATTACGAATTATTTAGCGAAATTCTTCCCTTATAATACTTTATCATTACACAATAATTGTTTATTTTATAAAGAATTTTACAACTAAATTCACGAGTTCACTAATTTCAACATATGGATGTCGTATTTTTTACGAAATCAAATACTAATGACTCACAGAGGATTTTTCTATCAGGAGACTTTGTGAGACGACAATATTTGTTAATTTTTAACATACATTTCATAAACAGGTACTGATATTCGTCAATTTGTAAACAGACAGGTTTCCTTCTCTCAACGAAATCAATTTTAAATTACTTGAAAAAATCCTTCCCTCATGATACTTTGATAAAGAAAAAAAAATGTTATATGTTATAACAAACTTTTTTAAAAGATCTGCCATTTTTAATTTTTTAAGAATTCGCGACAATAGACCGGAAAATTAAACAAAAAACAGTAGCGCACACTGTAAAAAAGACACCATTTCAGGTTTTTCAGTAAAATTATTTATCAAATAAAAGATGATTGTTCGTTTAATAAGTATCGTGAGGGAAGAATTTTTACAAGTAATTTTGAATTGATTCAATTCAAAAACGGAATCTGCAATGCTGCGATTCCCTTTATTTTTTAATCTTTAAGCTTTCAGTGCTTATGTGGGAGTTCCTAGCAAATCTCCTTGATTTTTTATAGGCTTCCAAAACGTTCAAAAACTTTGTGTTTTTAACTGTAAACTGCGTGTTTAAAAAAACTAGACATTCTATCAAAGTATCTTTCTCAATGGTTTTACAGTTACAATTACTAAAATGATTTGACACTTTGTATAATTTTCAAATTGAAAAAAAAAACGAATCTAATATGGTAGATACCTTCAATTTTGAATACATTTTTTGCACATTTAGCTACTCTAAGTATCGACATAAAATAACGTTTGAAGAAGTATTTAAGTCCAAATTAACATAAAAACATTGATTCCATTATTTTTGGATTAGGAAGAATATTAGAAGAAAATAACCTAAATGCCCTAAATAACTGCGTACATCATTATTGTTACAAAAGGAATTTACAAAAACAAATAAATAGCCAGCTCTACGGAATGACTCTCCATATGAGTCTGGCCGTAACATACGCGCGTGTCTTTTTCTACTTAGCTCACTAGTACACATTTTACGTAACGAAGTTTTTCTGCATAACGTGTATGATTTCTGATGTTTTTCTTACTTATGTTAATCTGAGGTTGAAAAAGTAGATTTCATATTTACTAGAAGAATTTCCGTTGCACTAAATAACACTGGTATAGTTTATTGCCCAAAAGTGGTTACATGATATCAATGTGTGTTTATCGAAAAAGAACCGAAATATGCGTATAAGTGAGGTTTCATTAAAAACATTACATTCCGTCAAAAATAGGTGTCATTTTCCATGATGAGACGCATATCCTAAATAATTCTATGCAAAATAAAAATTATATAAAGTTTTTAATAGAAAAAATATATAATTTCAACTATTTTTTTAGTTCTAATCTCACAGTACATAGGAATTCATGTATTCATCTGTACTTGAATTCTGTTAAACTCATTAGAATTTCTTTGAAGGTAATTAAGAATGGAAGTACATTTTTCCAGGTGGGAAATTCAGTAGTCCGCCGGAGTTTACGACGGGGTAGTACTGGCACAGTACAGAAAATCGGCAGTTCGCACAGTACTGGCGGACGGTTGGCTCCACGACCATTTTTTTTCTTATATAAATTTTATTTTTTATAAATTTTTATAAATAAAATAATTTTGTTTATAAATTTAAAAATTAAAAAAAATTCTTATAAAAATTACTTCATCCTAATAATATCTTAGAATACTTGGATGAAATTAATACTTCAAAATGCTTTTAATTTTATGTAATTAATTTTCGAAGGGTCGAATAGGTCGACAAAATCCCTGACATTTTGGCGAGTTTGAAAATGTAATCGTAAATATACGTAAATTCTCTGCTATTCCAATTTGAAGTTAAAATTTTTGTAAGCTGTCAATAATAATTTCTTTTTAATTTTCTTTAATCACTTTTCATTAATTTTTATGAATTTTTTATTTTAATTTTAATTAAGATAAAATTAAAACTTTTTTATTGATTTGATATTTGATATTAATATTTTTAAATTAATAATTGCGGATGGTCACATGAAAGAGATACTGATTTTTCAATTGTTCGAATAACAATTTTCTAAACAATATGTTTATATCTGTGATATACGGCACAACTTTCGCTGGAAAGTGAAATTTTTTATTATCCAAAAAGTATTTTCGATGGATAAAACTAGAACCGTTGATCAAAAATGGCTCGTTAACGAAGTCCATTTCTATTTTTCGGCTTTAAAAAAGTATGCCAAAGGGCAATTCAATCTGATAATTCCTTCCAAAGTTATCGTGTTCACAGACAACGACGACGAGGACGACAGACAGACACCGAAGTCAAAGCCATTTTTTTTTCATTTACATAGTAAGTCCGAGAACGTCGAGATTTGATGGAATCTGCGAAAGTCAACTTTCACATAAACCCAATACCTTCTCATCATTAATTAGACAAATTTTTCTGAAATCAAAAATCAATTCATTATCAAACGGGAATTGTTCCGATAATTGAAAAGTCCTTTAGAATATTGATAATTATTCTACTAGAAAATAATAATAATTTTTTGCATGAGAAATTGTGAGAAAAGTACTCAAAAGTGCGTATATTTCGTGCAGAATTGACATTTATGGACCTAGCGGTACTTTTCGGGGCACTGGGATATGTGTTAGGAGTGGCAAACTCATATAATTGACACGCAGAATTTTTCACTGGAAATTTCTTTACAAGTCCTTTAAAAAGAAATAATTGTTGCAATTATGGGCTTACGATATATGCATACTGCGATACAAAGCTACATTTTATATCAGTGGTAGTTTCCGTTTTTTACGAATGGGAGTTGAAACTTCACGGGAAGTTAGCGCACTGAGACCAACTTTTGACAAAAATTACAGGATAACATTTTTTGTGGCACTAATTACCACTACATTAGCACTAAATTCTTGCGCATATTGCCCATGTCAATATGTCAGTGTAGTAACTGCAGCTTCATGGACCTAAAATATCTTGAAACCCCATTAGGTTATATGAATTCGATGATATTCCTTGAGATTCATTGAAATATTTGAAATCCTATGAAATCTTTTGAGATCCTGTGAAAGTACTGAAATCCTTCGAGACATTATAAAATCCCGTGAACTCCTTCAAAGTCTTTTCAGATGTTGAGAAGCCTACAAAATCCTCTATAATTCTTTGACGTCTTTGTAAGTATATCTTACCTTCCCGATAAACCAAATCCCCCCCATAATAAGCTCCTACGTCATTCAT
This sequence comes from Andricus curvator, assembly GCA_932195095.1. NCBI lineage: Eukaryota > Metazoa > Arthropoda > Insecta > Hymenoptera > Cynipidae > Andricus > Andricus curvator. Next base: position 26,280 of record CAKNYM010047034.1, on the reverse strand, counting down.
GGATGTCATCTTAGGCCATGCTGCCAATTCCTCGACCTCTTCTAGGACTAATATTATTCAAGTTCCCCCTACTGCAGATTCACAAAAGACAGCAACCGGCTGATACACCATTTTAAAATTCATTTCATTCTTCTTTTTTGGGAATAATTTACCTTTTGGTTGAAAATTCCTTTTTTTATTGAAAATTTAACTATCCTATTTGAAGTTGAAAATTGTCATTTTTTAGGCTAAAATTCGTTTCTTTTGAATTAAAAATCACTTTCTTCCTGATAATGTAATTATTCCATTCTTGCTTGAAAGCTTATTTTTTTTGGTTGAAAATTAATATATTTCTTTAAAAATTCGCGTTTCTGTGTAATAAATTCAATTATTTTAACAGAAAATTTATATTTTTTGGTTGAAAATTCAACATTTTGGATATAAATTTCTCTCTCGAACGACTGAAAAATCGTTCATGGTTAAAAATTCAACTCTTTTGTGGAAAATTACTCTTTTCAGGTTCCGTGTAATTTGACCCCCCCCCCCTGCCTCATCCAAAAATAACGTTGGGCTATGGGGGAGACCCTCGGGGAGACCAGAAAGAACAACTTTCCAATAAACAGTTGAATCCTGAATCTAAGAAGATGAATTTTTAACCAAACAGTTATTTCTATTTTTACACAAAAAATAAGCTTTCTGCAAAATAGTTAAATTTTCAACCAAAAATATTAATTTTCCACCGGAAAAGATGAATTTTGAACAAAGTACTTGAGTCCTCATCTGAAGCAGATTAATTGTTCACCAAACAGTTGCATTTTGAACAAAAAATTTGATATTCTACCCAAAAGGACGGCTTTTTATCAAAATATACAAATTTTCAACCATACTAGAGGCTCATACGCGCGCTCTACGCGCGACCAATTTATTTACATGTAATTATTTTATTTGGAAATGAAGTTCAATAAAATACCATTATATTAATTTTTACTTCAATAATTTTGATTTGTACACGGCTTCGCATGGATAACCCTCTCACGATGCAGAATAAATAATTGTGCAACTCTAAACATTTTCATGCAACTTCGAAAAATACCTATAAAATGTCGGCGCGTATAAATTTTCATGGAAATACACAGTAAATGATCTCGACTCGAGAAGAGTCCAGATGTCAAGCCATTTCGAGCGTGCATAGCACTCGGATGGATGACCATCTGCGACGTATACATACGACCGAGTTGTGTATTCGCTGCGTTTTAACCTCGGTTTCAATTAATGTCGAGCAGGATGTTTGACGGGATTCTTGGAAATTTGAAGAGCATAATAGAAAGAAGTCATCGGAACGATATTCTTCGTTAATTCTGTAAAAAATTCACCCTATTCGTTGAAAAATAGCCAAATTCTCATTTTTTCATCAAATTTGTTTAAATAATTAATAATTCTTCTAAATTTACAAAACAACATAGAAAAGAGCATCGGAAAGACAATCTTAGTTGACTCCGGAAACAAATTTGGTCTATTCCTTGACAAATGCCCAAACTCTGAATATGCTTATAAACATTGTTTAAATAATTAATAATTATTGTAAATGTGCAAAGTATCGTAGAAAATAGTTATTGAAAATACATTCTTTGTTCATTCTGGAAACAAATTGGACCTATTCTTTCAGAAATAGCCAAACTCTTAATTTTTTAAGGAAAATTGTTCAAATAATTAATAAATCTTGTAAATTTGCAAAACAATACAGAAAAGGGCATCTGAAATATATTCTTACTTAATTCTGTTGACATTGAGCCTGCTCCTTGAAGAACAGCCAAACTCTGAATATGTTTATAAAAATTGTTTGAATAAATAGTAATTATTGTAAATTTGCAAAGTACCGTAGAAAAGAGTTATTGGAAATACATTCTTGGTGATCCCGTAAACAAACTGAGCCCATTCATTGAAAAATGGCTGAACTCTTAATTTGTTGAAAAAATTAATAATTATTGTAAATTTGCAAAGCATCATAGAAAAAGTCATCGGAAAGATATTCTTGGTTAATTCTGCAAAAAAATTGAGCCTATTTGTTTAAAAATAGCCAAATTCTGAATTTTGTATAAAAATTGTTTAAATTGTTAAAAATTATTGTAAATTTACAGAGCAACATAGAAAAGAGTCATCGGAAAGATATTCTTAGTTGACTCCGTAAACAAATTGTGCCTATTCTTTGAAAAATAGACAAAATCTGAATATGTTTATGAAAATTGTTGAAATAATTATTGTATATTTGCAAAGTATCGTAGAAAATGGTTATCCGATTCACATTCTTTCTTGATACCCTGAACTAATTTATCCTATTCGTTGAGAAAAGGCCAAGCTCACAATTTGTTTATGAAAATTGTTTGAGTAATTAATAATTCTTGGAAATTTGCAAAGCATCATACAAAAAAGTCATCGGAATGATATTCTTAGTTACTTCTGTTAAAAAAGTGTAGCCTATTTGTTAAAAAATAGTCAAACTCTAAATTTTTTAATGAAAATTGTTTAAATTATTATAAATTCTTATAAATTTACAAAGCAACATAAAAAAGAGTCATCAGAAAGACTTTGCATAGCATTATAGAAAAAAGTAATCGGAAAGATATTCTTGGTTAATTCTATAAAAAAATTTAGCCTATTCGTTGAAAATAACCAAAATCTGAATTTGTAGAGAAACATACAAAAAGAGTCTTCGGAAAGACATACTTAATGGACTCCGTAAACAAATTGTGCCTATTCCTTGAAAAATAGCTAAACTCTGGATATTTTGTTAAACATGTTTAAATAATTAATAATTATTGTAAATTTTCAAAGTACTGAATATAAATAGGAAAGAGTTATCCAAAAAACATTTTTTATTGATTCTGTAAACAAATTGAGCCTACTCGTTGAAAAATGGTCAAACTCTTAATTTGTTTATCAACATTGTTTAAATAATAATTAATTCTTTGAAATTTGCAGAGCATTATATAAAAAAAGTCATCGGAAAGATATTCTGACCTAATTCTGTAAACAATTGAGCCTATTTGTTTGAAAATAGCCAAACTCTTAATTTCTTAATCGAAATTGTGTAAATAATTAATAATTCTTGTAAATTTATAAAGCAAAATAGAAAAGAGTAATCAGAACGATATTCTGAGCTAATTCTGTAAAAAATTGTAGCCTATTCGTTGACAAATACCTGAACTCTGAATTTGTTTATGAATATTGTTCAAATAATTATTAATTATTGTATATTTGCAAAGTATCGCAGAAAATAGTTATTGGAAATACATTCTTTGTTGATTCTGGAAACAAATTGGGCCTATTATTTCAGAAATAGCCAAACTCTTAATTTTTTGATGAAAATTGTTAAAATAATAAAAGTCATCTGAAATATATTCTTATTTAATTCTGTTAAAATTGAGCCTACTCCTTGAAAAACAGTCAAACTGTGAATATGTTCATCAAAATTGTTTGAATAAATAATAATAATTGTAAATTTGCAGTGTACCGTATAAAAGAGTTATTGGAAATACATTCTTGGTGATCCCGTAAATAAACTGAGCCCATTCATTGAAAAAGGGCCGAAATCTTAATTTGTTGAAATAATTAATAATTATTGTAAATTTGCAAAGCATCATAGAAAAAGTCATCAGAAAGATATTCTTAGTTAATTCTGCAAAAAGTTGAGCCTATTCGTTGAAAAATAGCCAAACTCTGAATATGTTTATGAAAATTCGTATAGTAGAAAGTAGTTATTCGAATTACATTATTTCTTCATACCCTGAACTAATTTATCCTATTCGTTGAAAAAAGGCCAAGCTCATAATTTGCTGATGAAAATTGTTTAAATAATTTATAATTCTTGAAAATTGGCAAAGCATCATACAAAAAAGTCATCGGAATGATATTCTTAGTTAATTCTGTAAAAAAATGTAGCCTATTTGTTAAAAAATAGCCAAACTCTTAATTTTTTAATGAAAATTGTTTGAATTATTATTAATTCTTGTAAATTTACAGAGCAACATAGAAAAGAGTCATCAAAAACCTTTTCATAGCATTATAGAAAAAAAGTAATCGGAAAGATATTCTTGGTTAATTCTATACAAAAATGTAGCCTATTCGTTGAAAATAGCCAAAATATGAATTTGTGAAGCAACCTAGAAAAAGTCTTCGGAAAGACATACTTTTTGACTCCGTGAACAAATTGTGCCTATTCCTCGAAGAATAGCTAAATTCTGGATATGGTGATGAACATGTTTAAATAATTAATAATTACTGTAAATTTGCAAAGTATCATACATAAGAAAGAGTTATTTGAAAATGTTTTTCATTGATTCCGTAAACAAATTGAGCCTACTCGTTGAAAAATGGTCAAACTGTTAATTTGTTCATCAACATTGTTTAAATAATAATTAATTCTTTGAACTTTGTAGAGAACTATAGAAAAATGTCACCGAAAAGATATTCTTATCTAATTCTGTAAAAACTTGAGCCTATTCGTTGAAAAATAGCTAAACTCTAAATTTTTTAATCTAAATTGTTTAAATATTTAATAATTCTTGTGAATGTACAAAACATAATAAACAGTCATCGGAAAGACAATCTTAGTTGACTCCGCAAACAAATTGTTCTGAATGTGTTTATGAAAATTGTTTAAATAATTAATAATTATTGTAAATTTCCAAAGTATCGTACATAGGAAAGAGTTATTTGAAAAACATTCTTTATTGATTCCGTAAACAAATTGAGCCTATTCTTTAAAAAATAGCCAAACTCTTGATTTGTTTATCAAAATTGTTTAAATAATGATTTATTCTTTGAAATTTGCAGAGCATTATAGCAAAAAGTCACCGGAAAGATATTCTTATCTAATTTTTAAAAAAATTGAGTCTATTTGTTGAAAAATAGCCAAACTCTAAATTTTGTAATCTAAATTGATTAAATAATTAATAATTGTTGTAAATTTACAAAACATAGTAAAGAGTCATCGGAAAGATAATCTTAGTTGACTCCGTAAACAAATTGTTCTGAATGTGTTTATGAAAATTGTTTAAATAATTAATAATTATTATATTGATATTATTGATTCCGAAAATAAATTGAGCCTATTCTTTAAAAAATAGCCAAACTCTTGATTTGTTTAAATAATGATTCATTCTTTGGAATTTGCAGAGCATTATAGCAAAAAGTCACTGGATAGATATTCTTACTAAATTCTATGAAAAATGGAGCCTATTCGTTACAAAATAGCCAAAATCTCAGTTTTTTAATTGAAATTGTTTAAATAATTGAAAATTATTGTAAATTTACAAAGCAACATAGATAACAGTCATCAGAAAGATATTCTTAGTTGAATTTGTAAACAAATTGAGCCTATTCGTTGAAAGACTTATTTTTAATACATTCTTTTTAGTTCTATGAACAAACGGAGCCAATTCGTTAAAATTATTGATAATATGTTTAGGAAAATTGTTAAAATACTTAAAAATTATTGTAAATTTGCAAAGCATCATAGAAAAAGTCATCGGAAAGATATTCTTGGTTAATTCTGCACAAAATTGAGCCTATTCGTGGAAAAATAGCCAAATTCTGAATTTTTTATGAATATTGTTTAAATTGTTAATAATTATTGTAAATTTACAAAGCAACATAGAAAAGAGTCATCGGAAAGATATTCTTAATTGACTCCGTAAACAAATTGTGCCTATCCCTTGAAAAATAGCCGAAATCTGAATATGTTTATGAAAATTGTTGGAATAATTAGTAATTATTGTATATTTGCAAAGTATCGTAGAAAATGGTTATTCGATTCACATTCTTTCTTGATACCCTGAACTAATTTTCCTATTCGTTCAGAAAAGGCCAAGCTCATAATTTGTTTATGAAAATTGTTTAAGTAATTAATAATTCTTGGAAATTTGGAAAGCATCATACAAAAAAGTCATCGGAATGATATTCTTAGTTAATTTTGTTAAAAAATAGCCAAACTCTAAATTTTTTAATGAAAATTGTTTAAATTATTATTAATTCTTATAAATTTACAAAGCAACATAGAAAAGAGTCATCAGAAAGACTTTGCATAGCATTATAGAAAAAAAGTAATCGAAAAGATATTCTTGGTTAATTCTATAAAAACATTTAGCCTATTCGTTGAAAATAGCCAAAATCTGAATTTGTAAAGAAACATACAAAAAGAGTCTTCGGAAAGACATACTTAATGGACTCCGTAAACAAATTGTGCCTATTCCTTGAAAAATAGCTAAACTCTGGATATTTTGTTAAACATGTTTAAATAATTAATAATTATTGTAAATTTTCAAAGTACTGAATATAAATAGGAAAGAGTTATCCAAAAAACATTTTTTATTGATTCTGTAAACAAATTGAGCCTACTCGTTAAAAAATGGTCAAACTGTTAATTTGTTCATCAACATTGTTTAAATAATAATTAATTCATTGAAATTTGTAGAGCACTATAGAAAAATGTCACCGAAAAGATATTCTTATCTAATTCTGTAAAAAAATCAGCCTATTCGTTGAAAAATAGCTAAACTCTGAATTTTTTAATCTAAATTGTTTAAATAATTAATAATTATTGTGAATGTACAAAACATAATAAACAGTCATCGGAAAGACAATCTTAGTTGACTCCGCAAACAAATACATTTGGGAATACATTCTTTCTTGATTCCCTATACTAATTGATCCTATTCGTTGAAAAATGACCTGGTTCTTAATTTGTTGATGAAAATTGTTTAAATAATTAATAATTCTTGAAAATTTACAAAGCCACATCGGAAGGACGTTCTTAGTTGATTCCGTAAAGAAATTGAGCTTATTCGTTTATAGAAACTGTTTAAATAATTAATCGTTCTTGTGAATTTACATAAGCAACATAGAAAATAGTCATCAGAAAGACTTTTCTTAGCATCATAGAAAAAAGTAATCTGAAAGATATCGCCTTTCGAATCTACGAGTCCAAGCCTAAAACTGGATAGAACTGGATTCAAATGAAAACTAAGTATTGAAATTAATGAAATCATATTTTCAGTTGCGTAATATTCAAAATTTGTTTTTTAATTTAAAAATTAACAAAATTTATTATAAAAAATCCAAACACAAATTTTCCGAAATGTCAAAAGCTTTCATTAAAAAATATAAACGGTAATAAAAATTCGGAAATTTTCAAACATTTTGAAATGTAAATGAACTAAGACTAATCGAAAATAAATTTTTCAAAATACGAATAAAATATTAAAAATGTTAAAAAATGAGTCCAAGGAATCGTATATATACCGATGTGTACATGCATAGACTTCCCCTAAGCTTCTTATGAAAACAAACACCTCGAGTTCAAATAAACACAGCTCGCCCAACGTCGATGAGATCGCTTTGTGCTTATCATCGACTCACCACTGGTAGTTATTTGGTGTAAAGCTAGAACGAATAAGTAAAAATATTCTAGCTTTATAAATGCACTCTTCTAAAATAGTAGTTTCGTAGGCTAAGAATAGATAGATATCACTCCCTCCCTTCAAACTGATAAGGGCAGTTGAATGTACTCTTTCATCGTGGGACCGATCCGGCAGAGCCTCGGTCCCAAAAGCATCATTCCTTGTCTGACTGCTACGGCGTCAACTAGTGTATCATTATAATAAACTAACTGACGAGATCTACGAATCTGCGTCAGGATTATCTCAATTAAAGTGACTTTTTATTTAGACCGTCACATAAATTGGCGATCCATGCCAGGATACTTTTGATTGATACGTCATTCTCACAAAGTATCAATAAGAACCTTTCTACGGAATTAAAATCAGGAAAACACGTACTGGGCTGAACTAAGTAGGCTCACAGTGATTCCTTGTCTTTAAAAATTTGACTAAAAGGCGAGACGTCACCCAACCAAGTTGGCACCGTTGGAATTGCAGAATTCACGGACTCTGAAACCCACGGCTGACCAGAACGAGTAAAACCACTGAAGCAGCCACGAACTACCTTCACTGGGAACCTCAAGTGAGTAAAAAGAAGAGGAAAAATTTTTAAATAAAAAGGAGTGTTCTGTCACGACTCTCCAAAACCTCGTAAGGCTAGTCGACTACGCGAGACTAGACCTTTCGTTAAAAAACGTTCATCGATTCATTCAGAATATTTGGCCAAAGTTGTAGCACTTTCGCTTCAAATAGTGAATTTAAATTAGAAAATAGTCACTGGCTAGAGGGCTGACTTCGCCACGGACTATACGCGTACGCGAGTATATCATTGTAGCGAACGATATAGATACAAGATAACGCGGCGCGACACACCACCCGACATCCGCTAACATAAATAGGGAACCCAAAGAATTAGGTACACTATTAAACACATACACACACTATTAAGAAGAAAACCATGGCAGACGGAATCCAGAAAAACGCACCTGCACAGACGGAAGATATTCCCCTTGTATTTAATAATGCTGATATAATTGGCATGCTACAAAAATTATCAGATCGGATGTCCAACATGGAACTTGCAATAAATACTCGTAAGGAAGAGATTCGTTCTATAGCAAAAAATTTTGATTTAGTGACTTCGGACGGGAGCGAAAGGGAGAACGATGAAGAATATAGAGCAGGTAACAACGACACTTTATTTGTAGAAACAGCACAGTCCATAGAGAGAGAACAAATTGACCCTAGGCTTCTACTAAGGTTGTCAAACGAAAGAGTAACAACCCCAAATGAAGCCATCCTTATAAGAGACAGGCTCTCACAAAGGTCAAATGAAAGAATTTTCACCACAAGCGAAAGTATCCCTGCGAGAGACGCGGTGAAATTAATAAAAAAATTCAACGGAAAAGACGATATGGGAGTTGAACCTTTCATCACTCTAGTGAAAAGAATTAAATCGCAGTGTTCAAATCCAGGAGTTTTATTAGACTGGATCATTGCAGAAAAAATCGAAGGAGAAGCTGAAAAATCTATTCGTTTTTTATCAATCGAAGATTATGATGATCTTTTTAAAGCTCTTAGAACTAACTTTGGAACTACCGGATCACTAGAAACGCATCGTACCAAACTATCACAAGTAATCCAAGAAGCTGGGGAAAGTACGCAGAATTTTAACGTAAGATTCAACCAAAGAATGCACGAACTTTTGTATGCTGTACAATCGAAAAATCCTCTAACACACGAACGAGAAATTTGCATAAAAAATGAAGAGCAAACAGTTCTCGAAAAATACATCATGAATTTACGAGAAGAACTTTCAGACCGAGTTTCAAGCAAAAATCCGAGCGATGTTAGAGAAGCACAACAAATGGCAATCCAATCAGAAGTCTGGCTAGCTGAAAGAAGTAAAATTCGCTTATCCAAAAACACGATTAAACCCCAACTACCTATTCGCACAACCCTCAATAAATCTCCTTTTCAAACCTTAAACTCCCAACTCAGTAAACAAAAATACCCTTCATTAAACAATCCTCCAAATCACAGCATACCTTTGCAGCAGAGAATCCAGTTATTTTGCAGTCACTGCAAAAAACCTGGACACACCGAAAATCAATGTTTCTCCAAACAGAAAAATTTTCATACGAAAGCCTCGGGAGGTCGACCTCCAAATCGCGTGAACTATCTCCAACAAGAAACGGAAGAAGATATCGAGGAAATGGAGACGGAGACAGAGTATCAGCAATATCTGGAAGATTATATTCTATCAGAGGACAATTACACGGAGCAACTAAACCTGTAAAATTATTAGTCGATAGTGGCGCATCGATAAATCTAATAAAAGAAAATTGCATTAACAAATACCACCAGAAAATTTCAATGAACAAAGAGTTTTCAATGGGAAATGATAAGCACCGGACAAACGAAGCCACCAAGTTTAAGTTTCAAGGGAAAGAACATCTTTTTGTAATTGTACCAGCAAATTTTCCCATACCCGAGGAAGGTATCATCGGAACACCATTCCTGTACTCTTATCAGTTCAACTTGTCAAACAGCTCCCTCCAGCTTGATGATAAGGTCTATCCCTTGGAGTACGACGGTATCCTTATTCCAAAAAACACCATAAAAATGATAACCGTGAAAACAAACAAACAGCAGGGGCACATTCTCATAGAAGATAATCCCTACATTCCAAATTCTATTTACCGTATTGTTGACTCACAAGTTATGATTCCCATTAGTAACGAAACCGAAACAGACCTGAGATTGAGTGACGAAGAGATAAATTATAAGTTTATCAATGTTGGCCCAGAACGAGAGGAGCGTGTAACTTACATTACGCAGAAGGAATTAAACGCTAGATTGAAATTATTGAACGGAAATTTGAGGCTCGAACACATCGAAGATGCCCACAGAACACAGATTCAAAAAATAGCTATCTCTTATCACGACATTTTCTCACTACAAGGAGATCCACTACCCTGCACAAGTCTCGCGTCACATAAAATCATCGTGAAAGACGAAGCGAATATTAATATACGTCAACCGCGACATCCGGAGTGCCACAAAGAAGAAATTTCAAATCAAGTAAATGAAATGTTAACCAAAAAAATAATAGAAGCCTCGGACTCACCATTCAATTCACCACTTTGGGTAGTCCCGAAAAAACGCGACGCGTCAGGAAAACCTAAATGGAGGCTTGTAATTGATTTTAGGAAGTTGAACGAAAAAACGGATCAAGATGCCTACCCACTTCCTGTAATCGACGAGATTTTGGACCACCTTGGAAAAGCAAAATTCTTTTCAGCCTTTGATTTGAGCTCAGGATTTCACCAAATTCCCATGAACGAGGAATCAAAAAAATATACCGCATTTTCTACACCAGAAGGACATTTTCATTATAACCGCATGCCGTTCGGGCTCAAAAACGCTCCAGCCACATTTCAAAGAATGATGGACACAGCATTAAGGGGACTGGTAGGAAAAATATGCTTCGCTTATCTGGACGACATTGTTGTCTTTGGAAGCACACTCCAAGAACACAACGAAAATCTCGTTATCTTATTTGAACGTTTACGGGCTACTGGACTCAAACTTCAACCAGACAAGTGTGAGTTTCTCCGACCGGAACTGGAATACCTGGGGCACGTGATCACGGAAAACGGAGTGAAACCAAACCCATATAAATTATCTGCTGTCCAAAATTTCAAAAGACCCGAAAAACAAAAAGAAGTCATGTCTTTCTTGGGACTAGCTGGATATTACAGAAAATTTATAAAAAACTTCTCTACGATAGCTAAACCATTGACAGCACTGACGAAGAAAAATCAACCCTTCAATTGGACGCCATCTTGCGAAACAAGTTTCAAGATGTTGAAAGATGCTCTTTGCTCTGCACCAGTATTAAGATATCCTGACTTCAAGGACACATTTACTCTGACCACCGATGCAAGTAATGTTGGACTGGGGGCAATTTTATCTCAGCAGGGACACCCAGTTTGCTACATCTCAAGAACTTTGAACGAACCCGAGCTCAACTTCACCACTACCGAAAAAGAAACATTAGCAATCGTATGGGCAGTTAAGCGGCTTCGACAATATCTTCTTGGACGTCAATTCATAATACAAACGGACCATCAAGCTTTGACGTGGCTTTTTAACGTAAAAGACCCTTCTTCCAGGTTAATGAGGTGGAGATTTCAGATGGAAGCATACACATACAAGATCGTGTATAAAAAAGGGAAGGAAAACACAGCAGCTGATGCGCTTTCAAGAATGCATCCTATTCAAGATCAAAATCTCTCAGAACAATTGGGAGAGAATGCCCAAATTAATCAAGTAAATGACTCCCAAGAAGTCGATGAGATTAATAAACCATCATCATCAGGCGAAGATAACCAACCAATTTCTGAAAGATTGCGAAATCATGAACCGACAGATGAAAAGGAAATTCAAAACGATTACGCAATCTGGAAAAGGAACCGCCTGCCTGGTAAATTGAAAATAAAACCTGTTGCCACTGGAAAGAATTGGATTAAAATTAGCAAACAAAATATTTTCTCTTTGCTAAGAATCCAGTTACCAGACTATAATGAAGAAAAATGGGTCAAACTCCTCTACATCAAAATTAAAGATTTCACCAGAAACAAAAATTGGAGCATACTTAAATTTCACATGGAAGATCCCTTAATAAAAATTACGGAACGTGTACGCATCGGAGATATGTTGAATTTTCTACTACAGACAAAATTCACAGAACACACATTTTTCCTGTGTGAACGACCTGACAAAAAATTAAGTGAAGAAGAGAAACAAAATCTGTTGAGGGAGGCACACGGCAACGTGGCCACTGGCCACTTTGGCGAAAATAAAACAATCAAGAGACTACGCGAACAAACATCGTGGGAAAATATGGAGAAAGATGTAATCGACTTCGTTAAGAAATGTCAAGTATGCCAACGCGAAAAACTGACACGAATTCGTCCCAAGGTTGAAGCAGTCATTCCGGAAATGCCGACGCAGCCGAATGAGAAGATCGCGATGGACATAGTTGGCCCATTACCGGAAACAACGAGTGGAAACAAATATATTTTATCCATTCAAGATGTGCTCACGAAATATATAATTCTTATTGCACTATCGGAAACGACAAGCGAAAGCATACTAACAAACCTGCTAGATCATTACATTTACATATTTTCTTCTCCAAAGCATATCTTAACTGACCAGGGCGCTAACTTTGTATCGGAATTGGTTCAAAAATTTGAAAACCTTTTTAGAATCAAGCACATCAAAACAACTGCTTTCCATCCACAAAGCAATGGAGCCCTCGAGAGAACTCACGGAACAATTAAAGATTTGCTAAAAACATACATGGCCGATAATGAGACGGAATGGGACCAAAACTTGAACCTGATATGCTTAGCATTTAATACTGCAGTCCACGAGAGTACAGGTTTAACGCCGTTTGAAATGACATTTGGAAGAAAAGCCAATTTACCTTCAGCCTTAGCAACAACCACGTCGTTAACCCATCAAGAATTGTTAGACATTTGGCGAAAGAGACATGAGGAATATTTGGAAAAAGGAAGAACTGCCATTCAAAAAACACAGGAACGATTAAAAAGGCAGCAGGATGCAAAAATAATTATTAGTAATCCTCTTTTCGAACCAGGAGATTTAGTATTATTGCATAATGATAGCAAAGAAACAAAATTAGCAAGTGAATGGCTCGGACCCTACACCATATGCAAACGCGTTCGTTCCTCTGATTATGAAATTCTATACAATAATCAGCATTACACTGTACACGCTAATAGGTTGAAGCCCTTCTACCAATAGATTGATCGGTTCATTTTATGTTTTTTAGAATGCATTTCACTTGGATACTGCTATCACTTCTTTCGATCACATCTGCCGAAATAACTGTTGTGTTGATAAATAATAAATTTGTCTACTCAATTCAAATGCCGATTTTAGAAAAAGAAATCTATAAAATAAATCACTTAATTCCGATACCATTACGAAAAGGGGATACTTTCATCACCGTAATCCCAAATGAAAAATATGTATTGATCGACGACCAAAAAACTCTTTATATCCCTACGTCAGAAAGTGATCTTAGTTACTGTAAATTACTAGGCATTGCCAAAATTTGTAAAAGAAAGAACCCTAGCTATCTCCTAGCAGAAACTAAATCCTGTGAAACACAATTGATAAAAAACAGCGTTAAAATTATAAACAATAAAATGTGTCAGATAAATGTAATTATTATTGATCAAACTGTATTTTACATTTTACAAAACGAGCAGGGTGTCATTATTATTTAGGCTACACTTCGTTAATCCTTATTTCAGTATTTGCGCTTTATAAATGCGGAGTTTGCGAATTAATTCGGAAATGTCTTCCTAACCTCTGTATTAATTTTTGTTGTACCACCAATAAGATAAACAACGAAATAGTACCACAAGTTGTCACCTATGTGCCAGCGAGCGGGCCTACTATCGATTTAGAGAGTAAGTTAGATAATAAACCTATTAAGTTTAGAAGGAAGTAATCTATGTAAGTACAAAGAATTTCGGGAGAAATTCACTCTAACAGGGGAGGTGTAAAGCTAGAACGAATAAGTAAAAATATTCTAGCTTTATAAATGCACTCTTCTAAAATAGTAGTTTCGTAGGCTAAGAATAGATAGATATCACTCCCTCCCTTCAAACTGATAAGGGCAGTTGAATGTACTCTTTCATCGTGGGACCGATCCGGCAGAGCCTCGGTCCCAAAAGCATCATTCCTTGTCTGACTGCTACGGCGTCAACTAGTGTATCATTATAATAAACTAACTGACGAGATCTACGAATCTGCGTCAGGATTATCTCAATTAAAGTGACTTTTTATTTAGACCGTCACATTGGGCTATTGCAACAAAAGTTTTGAAAAAGTTCTTGCAGATGACGTCTTAAACTACATGGTGCGCGACCCGGTGCACCCGGATCCTAGGCTCACCGCTATTAGTTATTTTGGATGTTAGCACAACTTGAATTTTGAAAAAGTTCTCGTAGAATACGTGCTAAACTACCTGGTGCGCGTCCCGGTGCACGCGGGTCGTCGAGTCACCACTATTAGTTATTTTGGATGTTGGCACAACTTGAATTTTGAAAAAGTTCTCGTAGAATACGCGCTAAACTATCTAGTGCGTGACCCGGTGCACCCGGATCCTCGGCTCACCACTTTTAGTTATTTTGGATGTTGGAACAACTTGAATTTTGAAAAAGTTCTCGTAGAATACGTGCTAATCTACCTGGTGCGCGTCCCGGTGCACGCGGGTCGTCGAGTCACCACTATTAGTTATTTTGGATGTGGGCACAATTTAAATGGTTAAAAATTTATCGTAGATGACGTCTTCAACGGCCTGGTGAACAAAACTAAATAATGGTAACGGTAACGTACGAAGATGAACTTTCAAAGATAGGATACTTGCACTGGTTAGGTCTGTCATTAACTTACGTAATTGAACCTTTCGGCTTAAAATCCAATTTTGTTTTTGATTAATTGTAAGAAGGTATCATGTTTTATTAATAAGAATAAAAAATTACTGCTAATCTTATTTTTATTTTGTGTAAAATGGAATTATCTGAGTGATTATCATGAATGTATATGAAATTTAATAAACACGTACCTAAATAGCAATTTCATGTGCTTGAGATATTAATTTTAATAAACATTGGTATTTTAAATTTAATACTATTTTTAACAGTGTGAATTTGCTACAAATTTGTTGAATTTTCGAGCTGAAGGTACGAATTTTCTACAAAACAATTGATTTTTCAACAAAAAAATTTAATTTTCAACCAGGAATTTCAATTTCTAACCAAAAAAGGTGAAATTTCTACAGAAATAAATAAATATTTAAACGAAAAAGACGTAACGTGGAAAAACGACAAAAAAAGAGGAAAAGAATCCTCCGATAAATAAATAGGAATTTTGATCATTTATAAACGGAAGAAAAACATATTAAATAAACATTGAAGTTTATTTGTAATACTTTCAAAATATTCGGTTAGAAAACTAGAAATTTTGCTTAAAAAATAAAGCTAATGTTCCATTGCACACTTATTTATTTCGGGCACTATTACTTACACTATTTTTCAAATCTAAAGTGAGCTCAAACTAATATTTTCTCTTCAAGGAGCGGGCACAGGGCATGCTATTTTGGAATATACTTTTTACATTAGATTGAAAAACATTGTATGCAACTTTGAAGCTAAAAAGCTTCAAATTTTAGAGTGATAAAATAGATATGAAATTTCCAAAGAGGAACCTAAATCCACAAGAGTTTTATTTTATTCCCAGGAAACTCAGTTGATCAGGAAGAGGGATCCTTTTTTGGGCGTTCTAATATGATCTCACAAATAGTCTATTTTAGTACCAGTTTTTGTCTTGTGTAGTTTGCTAACTTCAGATTGATAAATGATCGAAGATACCGAACTGAATTGATTCAGAGGGTGCATTGTTTCAGTTGTTCCAAACTTCAGTCATACAAAAAACAAAAAATAGAACGAAACGACTAGGGATTGGAACGTTTTAGGTTAGACCAGTCCAGGTAATTTGACGAATTCCAGTAATTCCAAGAATTCGACTAAATCGAAGTATTCAAGTAGTTCGACTGAATCGAAGAATTCAAGTAATTCGATTAAATCGAAGAATTCGACTGAATCGAAGAATTCAAGTAATTCGATTAAATCGAAGAATTCGACTGAATCGAAGAATTAAAGTAATTCGATTAAATCGAAGAATTCAAGTAATTCGACTGAATCGAAGAATTCAAGTAATTCGATTAAATCGAAGAATTCAAGTAATCCGCGTAAATCGAAGAATTCAAGTAATTCGAAGAATTCAAGCAATTCGAAAAGTTCAAGTAATTGGAGTAATTCGACGAATTCAAGTAACTCGAAGAATTCAAGTAATTAGATTAAATCGAAGGATTAAAGTAATTCAAAAAATTCAAATAATTCAAAGAATCCAAGTAAATCGTGGAATTCGAGTAAATCGAAGAATTCAAGTAATTCGAAAACTTCTACACTGAGAAAAATGAATAGTTGGGGATACTACCTTTTTATTAGTAAAGCATTCATTGGTTCTTACAGCTGTTCAGTTAGCAACACCAACTAATCAAGTAGTCGGTTTAGGAAGCCGTTTGTAGTACTCGTGACTAGTTTACATTAGTAACGCTTTAGTAGTCAGAGTTACTAATAAATTAGTCATCTGTACTACTAATTGATTTTTCTGACAAATTAAAGTAGCTGGCCTAACTGTTTTATTTGCTACCTTGGTTGGTACGACTGAGAATGCGACAAAGGTACCAACATACCTGCGGTAAAACGAGGGAGAACGTTTAGACATGGCCGTCATAACTTGTTGCTCACTTGATGTCTCGTTCATCATTTATTGATGGAAGTATCAGAAGTGTTGCAAAGTTTAGGCTTCGGGGATTATATCGAAGCATTTGAATGTATGTATAAGAAATTGAAAAATCAAAGGAGTTTTAAGTTTTACTGGAAATCCTAACCTATAAAGTGCATCTGCAATTAGAAAGATCCCAGTGGGCGTAGGGACATATTTTTTTAGAACGTCTTATCAGCTGAACTGACATCAGCGTCCCTAAGATGTCCCAAAAAAAAAGATGCCCGCGTGCCCGCTGTGATCTTTTTAATTCAGATTTCGATAGTATATTGACAGATATTTTAATTAGTCCCTGTGACAAAAAGAAAATAGTTATACCTACAAATTTGTTAGTAGACATGACAAACTATATTAGTAAGTTCAACTACCTACAGACAGTCGTTTTGACAAACTGAAATAGTTAGGCTACCTAATTAAATAGTAACGGCAACTACTCGTGCCCCAACTAACAAAAATAGTTCTCACTACGAACTAAATAGCAGTACCATTATTTACTAACTAAAATAGTTGTCCCACCAATTTTATTAGTTGTCCCAACTAATATTTTTTTTCAGTGTATAGTAATTCGAAGAATTCAAATAATTCGAATAATTCCAAGAAATCAAGTAATTTGAAGAATTCGAGTAATTCTCTTAACACAAGGAATTCTCTAAATTCAAGTAATTCGAAGAATTCATAAAAGTCCAAGAATTCAAAATTTTAAAGTAAATCGTGGAATTCAAGTAATTCGAGTAAACAGAAGAATTCAAAGAATTCCGTGAATTCAAGTAATTCGAGGAATTCTAGTAATTCGAAGAATTTAAGTCATTCCAAGAATTCAAGTAATTCGACTAAATTGACGAATTCAAGTAATTCGACTAAATCGACGAATTCAAGTAATTCGAAGACTTCGAGTAACGCTCTGAATTGAAATTGTTCGAATAATTCAAGTAATACTCTAAATTCAAGTTATTCGAAGGATAAGTAATTCGAAGAATTGGAGTCATTTCCTGAATTCAAGAAAGTCCGTGAATTCAAGGAAGTCTCTGAATTCGAGGAATTCTCTAAATTCAAGGAATTCTCTCAATGCAAGGAATTCTCTGAATTCAAGGAATCCTCTGAATTCAAGGAATTGTCTAAATTCAAGGAATTCGAGGAATTCTCTGAATTCAAGAAATTCTCTCAATGCAAGGAATTCTCTGAATTCAAGGAATTCTCTGAATTCAAGGAATTGTCTAAATTCAAGGAATTTTCTGAATTCAAGGAATTCTCCAAATTGAAGTAATTTGAAGTATTCGAGTAAATCGCGGAATTCAAGTAATGCGAGTAAATCGAACAATTCAAGTTATTCGAGTAAATCAAATATTTCAAGTAATTCTAGGAATTAAAGTAATTCCCTGAATTCAAGTAATTCGAAAAATTCAAGAAAATCAATGAATACAAAGAATTCAATGAATTCAGATAAGACTAGGATTTTATAAAATGTCATGGATTTAAGGAATTCAGCAAATTAGATTGATTTCAGGAATTTAGCAAATTGAAAAAATTGAGATTTTATAAAATTAAAGGAATTCAAGGAATTCCTAGAGTGGTATTTTTGGACGTAAACTCGAAAAGAGATTTTTTCAGCATTGATGTATCGATTCGAGTTGAACGTAATTAGCGGAATATTCTTCTTTGTACCGGAAACTACTGTTTTTATCTGAAACTACTATTTATACTTGTATTGTTGTTTTTATTCAAGTCTACTATGTTCTGAATTGATTTCTATTGAAAATTACTATTCACCGAAACTAATACGAACACCGAAACTTTATTTTTCATCGAAAAACACTATTTATACATAAACGTGTATGAATAGAAGTCTCACCATCAACAAATAATTTTTTGCAAAAATTTTTCGCTATTATTTCTGTATATAATAGGATGTACCAAAGAATTTTTGAACTATCTAAATGCTGCCCCAATAGCACTTGCTATCGGCTCCGTAATACAGAGTCTTTGAATAAATTTATGTTTTAAGAATCAATTTAAATAACTTCAACAGCAAAAATTAATATCTTGAGCAAATTTTTGTAGTATATTTTTTATCATTTGAGTGCGTCAAAAATGTAGGATTCCGGCATCTTGAAGCAAATCCTTCTGAAGGACTCAAAATATTCAGGAGTTTATATTTAGGTGAATTTGATGTTTTAAATTATTCCGACTGCTTAAAATTTTTTATATCAGACTTACAAGTTATATAAACGAGTTGATTTGAGGAACATGCAAATTTTCTGGACAAAGTTAATATAGATTGAAAAATTAACTTGTGAGATTTTTAATGCATGGAAATATTGCTTAAAAATTATACAAACCAGTTGATTTGAGGGTTATAGCGTTTTTAAACGTATCCTGATTATATTTTGGACATGACCCTAATTCGAAATTTCTTTTTCAAAGTTAGTCCGTAATAGGATCTTAGAAACCGAAGAAGCATCAAGTTGACATGGACAGAAAATTTCAGTATTGAGTGAATTTAAAATTCAAAAAGATCTAACAGTTGAAGCGCGCACGAAATTGACATGTCATTTCGGGGTTACCAATGGTTTCTAAACTTGACAGTTTAGACTTTGTTTTATCAGATTTAGTTGTTGACAGATGATTCTCATTTCGAGCCTATTACAATCCACAAATCGACCTTTATTTTATTAGATTGGCGGATCACACTGAAGTGCAATTGTTTTGTTCCGTGAACTGTTTTAATACCGAATTAGGTTCTGAATCGAATCCTAGTTTTTACAGTGTGGGCAGCAGGTTATCTTTACCCTTCATCCAGGATTACAAACACAAATTCATAATTTCATTGCATTTATTCTTTGAAGAAGCTCCATGACAATCGGACAGACGTTGTGAGGGTTTTATGGTCCTATTGTACCGAAAGGAGACTGACCCGCCATACTGTCTAGATTCGTGGTTTTCCCTGGCATTTTCACCAACAAATTCTAGGTTTTCGTTGAAATACAACATTCCAAACAATTTCGACCTTCCTATAGAGTTTAAACTACGACCTTTACGGTAGTTTTGATTTGAAGATTCAGATTTTTAAAAATTAAAAAAAGTGTCCTATTGGTTCAAAAAGTATGCTTTTTGTTATTATAGTTGATCCATGTTGCTAGTTTATGGGCAGGGAGACCGGGATTCCAAAAAATACGGTTAGATCAGAGTTGAGGGGGAAAGGGGATCAGTGAAAGTAACTTTAGGATCTTAGATAACATATAGTACGGTTTCAAATTTTGTAACAAAAATTGAGTTCAAAATTTAATTATTTTCTTAAAAATGCAACTATTTGGTTAAAAACACATTATGTCTAGTCAAAAATTCAACTATTCTTATAAAATTAATCTTCTTTGTTTGAAAATTAGTTTTTCTTTCTTCAGAATTATTGTTCTTAAATAAAAATGTAACTATTATATTTTTGGTAGAAAATTGATATTTTCTAGATGAAAATTGATATTTTATGATTGAAAATTCAACTATTTGATTGAAAATTTATGTATTGCGTTGAATATTGATCTTCTTTGGTAGAAAATTAATCTTCTTCGTTGAAAATTCGTCTTTTTTGGCTAGAAATGCAGTTTGTTTGCAAATTAATCTGTGTTGATGGAGGATTCAACTTTTTTTTTTTAAACTTCGTCTTTTTTTGTGAAAGTCAACCGATTTTTATTTTAAATTAAAATCTTTTTTTGTGTTAAACTCAATTACTCTGTTTAAATTTAAACTATGTTTAAAAAAATTATTTTTTTTTTTAAGATTTTAAATCAAGATCAAGATTATTTTAGTTGAAAATTCATATTCACGTTTGGAAAATTCACCTTCCTTTCGCACAAAATTAAACTATTTGGTTGAAAATTAATATTATTTTTTAAATTCACACTTTTGGTTCCAAATTGAACTATTTCTTTAAAAAGTACACAGAAGAGTGATCTGTCACATCTCGAAACACTTTTCCAAGTCTCCCTTTAAAAAATACGCGTGTTAGTTACTGGTCACAGAAGGGTGACCTGTCACATCTCGAACCTCTTTTTGGATAATTTGAAGATCAAAAATCAAGTTTTTAATTGTAAAACTTATTGTATCATTTTTAATTGCATAGATTACGAGATGTTAACCAATAAAGTTTTAAATATTTTTTAAAGCAATGCTGACTGCCAAAAAAAATGATATAAGCAATTCTTTAGTGTTCTTTTAGTGTAATTTTATGATAAAATAGTAAAATATTGTACTATATCTTTCCAAAGTTGCAAAAAATATTATCGGAACAGAAACTTCCTTATTGACACAAAAATTTTCCGGACTAGAAACTTTAAATACGGCAACATTTTCCGGAGCTCAATACTCGACCTTTTAAATATTTCAGATATGCAAATGAACAGTTTTGGCAGTTTCACGTAGAAAAAGTCATGTTTTAAATCACTATTAGCTCGATAATACATAATAACAAAGAATGCTTCGAGTTACTGAATTAAAATTTCGTGGAACATATACATATATATATGCGATAGATTTGTACGTAAGTTCAGTTTGACCACACATTTACTATGGAACGTGGGAATGCTGGAAATGGAAAAGCATCAGTTTGTATGTAAACAAGTTTCTTAATTTTATAAAAAATAGCCGCTGGAGATAAACCACAATTGAAGAAGAAGCTAACGAAGTAAGTTGCGATAATGTATTTTTTGCTTATGCACATTATAGAGTTGCAACTTTTTCACCGTAAAAATTGTAGGTGGATGCACTTTTAGGTTAAGCTTTACATTGCTGTAGCAGTACTCTCTGAAACCACTAAATGATTAAATCCGTATAATTATATGTAGATATAAAAAAGAGTGCTGTGTTAAATAAGCATTCCACATTAATTATATAATTGCACTTTGTTAATATGTGTTACCTAATATTAAGCGTTTAGTATGGACTGCCTCGTATTTATTACACGAATGACGTTGAACAAATTGGGTTTCCACTAAACTTGGTTTTTCAATTTGGTTAAATTTTATTTAGTATTTAAGGTTCAGCAATAATTTTGACTATAAAACTGCAGGTAATGCTTATATGTGGATTTTTTGACTACGAATAAAGAGTTCTTTTAGGGAGAAAAATCACAAGGAGAGTATTTGGAACCGATCTATAGAAAGAATAATATAAGAATTTAAAATTATGAATTGGTGAATTTTTAGTTCAGTGATACAGTTACTTTTTTTTGTAATAATCGTTTGTAGTTTAACATTAATGTACTTTTTCCTGATCTAAAACGATAAAAGTTGGCAAAGCTTATTCGGGTCGTTCTAATACAGTCTTATCAATGTGACATTTCAAAGAAGGTTAAATGTGGAAAATGTTATTCTTTATAAATGATCAGGTATTATATTCTTATTAAAATAAACAAACAATGTTCATTCAGAGGAAGTGGTATAACTACTGAAACTTTTAAATAAATAATTATATCTCCATTTCATTTATATGTTAAAGATGTTCCGGAGATCCGCATAACCTCAAACTTAAATAATATTCAAGATGGTTTATAAAATTGAGAAAAATAACCACATTATTAAATATTAAAATTCGGAAGAGAAACTTAGTGTAATTTTTTGAAAAATTACTTTTTTACAAAAAATATTTTTTTTTATATACCTTGTAAGGTCATTTCCTGCCCGTTGGAAATTACTTACTAAAAATTTTGTAAAATGGCCTACCTCAACTCAGTCCTCCATTGTAGTGCCTTGTCCCTAGCTAAGCTGAAAAAAAGTAAAAGAGAGAAGACAAAATATAGGCAGGATAGGCCCAAGTGGCTTATCAGGGCCGAAGGCCTGAGAAAGATGAAGTAGGTCAAAAAGAAAAAAAAAGCTGAGTTAACGTGACTCAAAGAACAGATCCATTATATTCTAAATTTTATTCCGATAAAATTATGAAGTCATTAAGTCCCTATTGCTAAACCTGAAATTGAAAGAAATTCACGAAAGGAAAGGGGGGGGGGGGGTTTCCTAACCAATAATTTTTAAATCACACACATCCTTTTCCCAGGCGCTTGGTTTTATTATCAATAACACATATAAATTTCCGACATATTATTCTTTATAACAAGATCGGTCGCGCATTTCCAAAATCCCCACTACTCAACAATAATGTCCAATTTTACCGGTACCTACTTTTAAAACGCGGAAACCTAACTCTAACCAAACCTATGGCCACGTGGCCCGGAATTCGCCATACTTTACTTTCACAGACTTTCACAAAAAAAACTAAAGAGTTCCTTTAAATAATACAAACCCCAATCTCACCATTATAAAGTGAACTCGTGGTCGGTTCCCCAGAATATATTACAACTTAACACCGACCACGAGGTACGACGCGAACAAATTTCAAAGTTTCGTCATTTCCGGTAATAAAGCGGAACTCCTACCCTAAGTTTCGGATCACTCGCGGCAGGTTTTGCTTGAGGCGTGAAAATCGAGAAATTCAACTTCTCGATTTTCACCTCCCGAAGAAAATTTTGCGGAACGCGGAACTACTGATGAAGAAAATCGCGAAACTACTTGCACCCTCCCACACCGGAATTTCTACCCGCGATTCTTCCAAAAAAACAGGACGCGGCACTTAGAGGGTTGGCTGAGCGCTTTGGCGGTAGTAGAATTTAATGAAATTACCAGAACCACCCGCCAAAACTCTCCGCCAGAAATCAAAAAGGACTTACCCCTTCATGTTCTATTTTTCTCCAGGTCCCTTTACCAATTCTAAAGCTTTCAATTCCTTCCATAATTACTTCTCTTTTAAATCTCTTGTCCCTTTAATTTTTAATTTAAATTCCACAATAAGTCTTCTCCGTACAATTTACAATCCTCCTCATGGAGGGTTCGGAGCGAGAGTCCCGAGACGCGCAACGCATAGTAGGCAGGTTCGCTTGTCGGCTTCCTTCCTGTTGTCCAGTCAGAGCGTCGTACCCACATGTCTCGAGGTTTTCCGCCAATCGTAGCTCCCCGGATCCTCGACGGCCGCCATCTTGCTGGAAGAACATACCGGTATCTCTGCCGCCAAAACAGAAGAGAACTTTGTTAATACCCAAAACCCTACGATTCTGAGTGGAATCCTTAGTTAGTTTACGTTTTCCACTCAGAATCCTTAAGTATTAGTCAGAAGATGGTTTTATTTAATGGAGTGGTTTCACCGAGTCCGAGCGCCCTCTGTCACTTCCGGGACTTCCGGAATATGGTTTTGAAGAATATGAAATTGGGCCATCCAATGAAGGGTTCAGTCCCATCTCCTTCTCTTTCCAACGTGTCAGCTTCCTTCCTTTACTCCCCCGTGATCGGTGAGCGCCAGTCGATAGGACAGAAAAGGACAGACCAGCGGAATGCTTCTTCCCTCTCATGGACCGAATGTGTGGAGATTTGCATTTGGAATGAGGGTGGGACTGACAGATGCCGCCATCTTGTTCCTCTTTGGTGTGAGATACTCTATCCTGCTCCCCTCCCTTGGCAATGTGGCGAAATACTGGTCGGAATCCGTAGGCCAGAAAAGGATAGCCTGTGCCCAAGTTCTCTACCTCTCTTTCTTGCTTATCGTGGTAGGACCGCTCTGTCGTTTTCGGGACGTGTTGTTGTTGACGTTGCTCCGCTGTCAGTTTTGCTGTCGACCGAAGTTTCCGTTCTCGGGACAATAAGTACATAAAAAAAAGGAACAAAAGGAGCGCAGGAATAAATAATTCGATGTCGTGCCGAAAGTGCCCTTGTGGAGTGACCCTCGTTCCGAACTCCCAAGTGAAGAGAGAGAACGCTTATTTAACCAGTGCCAGTGGGGAGGTTATGTTGTTCCACAACAACAGGTGACAGGTAGTATTTTTACCCTGTCACAACCTATATGTTAAAGTAATAGATATTGAAACATTCTGTATTCCTTCATAGTCTTCAAATAAGTATGATATACATATATATATATATATATATATATATATATATATATATATAATTTTTCAGTTTCGATTCCTTTGGAATAGAACCGAAGGGCCTATGACAAAGCCACCGAACGCGTCCTCGGGTTGCGGATAGAGGGTCCCTGTACCAAGGGTTTCTGCTGAATATGGTTACAATAATTAATAAGCAGTCGCGGACAATTGTCCAGGGATGGTCCCGAAGGAATAACTCCTAAGCGGAGGCGTAACAACCGTGCCGAAAGCTGAATGGCACCTGGGTTAGGTGTCTCAAACGGTGACTCTGGGATACCGGGCGACCTCTCAGAGTATCAGCCTTATCCTTGCACGCGGGGCTCTACAAGGATGGACTAACCCTTTCCCTAGCTGCTCGTGGGAACAACAATGAAACCACCAAAACACCAAAATGTTGTAGATGCGGTTCAAGACAATCGAACGCGCAGAGCACCCGACAATAGGTCGGCAAACAATGCCGATCAGCCTAGAGTTCGGGGTGCTGAAAATAATTTAGATGGAAACACGACGACGAACCGGCGAAATGCCCACCTTGAGTGGACGGATCGACTCAGGGATGACGTGCTAGACTGCTACGATGCCAGCATTATCCCTGTTCGCGGAGGCTTTATGGCGCGTATGCACACTCTGTGGTGCCAGAAACACCCAGAGCTTCAGCACGTTTCGCATCAGTCTTTGCGAAATCAAGCCGACTACCTCCAGAAAAATGGATACGTACGCGGAGCGCTTCCCCAACCGCTGCTTTATCAAGCTGCAGACGAAGATGAGGAAGCGACATTGAGACCAACCGCCGAAAGCAGGCACCTTTTGAGAGATGATCGCAATTTCATTACTAGAAGGAACATTAACATGCAAGTCCCTCCTAAGCCCCAAGATCTGGCTGAAATCGATGCCTTCCTTCGTGGAGATATCTCGCAAGGGTCCGACCTCTGGACCATCAATTGCTCAGTGTATGGTGCTGCGAGAACTTTGGCTGATTCAAATCGAAGGCTGAAACCAACGATGGATCAAAAGACCAAAAGGCGCTTGCATCAACTGAACAAGAAGATTGGATGGGCAAGACAGAATGCGTCCCGTGTTCAATGTGTGATTGACTACATAACATCTGGTAGACCGTTTACGGAAAGGGTTCGAAAGTTCGCCCAAGAACTAAGGATCTTGAATCACACACGAAACATGTCAAAGCTGCTGACAATCAAGCAGCATATTGTTGACAAAATACGGCTGTTATCTGACGCAAGGAGGAGAATACAGAAGAGGCGCCTCTTCAGTGATCTACCTGTTTCTGTCAAAAATCCACCCAAGCCCAAGGAGGTAGAGACTTTTTGGAGAGAGGTGTACAAGATCCCGAAAACACTAGAGTTGAAAGAAGATACTGAAAATATCATCCGCTTCAAGGAGTTTTGCGACAACCTCATAAAATCTGAGGAGGAATGTCCATCAATCACTGCC
>CAKNYM010047033.1:128626-209557 GCA_932195095.1 Andricus curvator | reverse complement strand
TTTTGGTCACGAGGGTGGGTATGTATGACTTAGGGGTAGTTTTTTGGAACACGTATTATATGTTTTCTTAGAGCAAAAAAAAAGCAAAAAAATCTACCCTAATCGTTTATTTCATTATAATAATTTTTAGTCAGTTTTCATAGGTGGCGGCGCTGAGGGGATGTCGTGCTAGCGCCGCCACCCTTATTTCGGAAGTTTGAAGAGCAAAAAATTTTTTTTTTGAGCATAAAATTTGCAAAAAAAAAGCAAAAAAATATGGCGTATTCCATTTTTCATTTTTCCTTGGTGGCGGCGCTGAGTGGACGGACCTCACAATCGCGTTCTTTTATAGACCTTTTCCATTTGTCACGTTTTCTACTTCTATAACTTTCGTTCAATTATTCTGTGCACAGCCCTAATTCAATATCAAATGTATGAAAGTGTCGCTTCTATGCCTGTAGAGCGAAAATATACCTAACATTTGCAACCAGCGGACGCCAAAGCAATCTTCGCGCATGAGCATACATCTGCATTACCGACAGTCCATCATTAGTTAATCAATTATCCCGGCTGATGACGCTGATTCTCATGAAACATCTGATCCCTTAGGGGAATGAAAATTCTTCGTCCCCGGTCTCTAGGTTTGTTATTTGAAACAAAATAAACCAATGCCCAACTGGGAGGTAAGAAAGGAATAGAATGTGCAATGTGTGTATGCGCGAAGATTGATTTGACGCTTTTGGTATGTAAACGGCAACTTTCTTCTTGCTCTACAGACATATTAAAGTGGAATTGCCATCCATGTGTAAAATAAAGAAACCTATTCCTACTTGTGCAATTAGGTTCAGCGGCCCGCCGACATTATGACAAACATTCTAGTTTCTCTTCTGATCATGTGGAATCTCCTCCTCATCAGAAGGTGGAATCTCCTCATCAGAAGGTGGAATCTCCTCGTCAGAAGGTGGAATCTCCTCCTCATCAGAAGAAACCTTCTCCTCCTCATCAGAAGGAACCTTCTCCTCCTCATCAGAAGGAACCTTCTCCTCCTCATCAGAAGAAACCTTCTCCACCTAGAATTCGCATTTTACCTGAAGGATCAAGCATAGTACGAAAATACTATTTTCCTCGGGGCTATTTAACGAAAGACAATAATGGCAGTTATGCAATAAACGTCGCATTATATGACGTAGTTGTAAATCGGCATGATAAGATCGTTGGATTTTTCATGTACAATTATGACAATGAGGTTTACGGAATATATCGTATCAATGTAGCACCTCAACAACGGGGTGAATTGGACGAGCTAGACCAAAGTTTCACCTTCATGGAACAGACAGAACGTGACGATTTATATCCTGATAATCAAAAATACGAAAAGCCTGAAAGTATATACAGAGACACTATCCGTCCATGCTGGAGCTTCTAATGGAAGTATCACAGAAAAAATGAAAGATAAAGTTTACACCGATTTTGAATTGAAGATAATTTCTTATTTTTAGTCTTGCTTGGGTAATCCTTCGCCTCACAATCGCTCTGTTTTTACTTAAAATGTAGCGAGAATTACGACGCGAGCGCTATATACCGTCGTTTAACTTCATCAACTTGGAGTGAAATGGCGATTTCCAGCTGTCAGAATTATTTTCCTAACCGAGGTGAAACATTCGCCTAAATACGTTTAATTTTTAACCTTCCCAAAATTTACCTTTTGGACCAATGTTATCTTTATGTCGAAAATCACAGTATACGTAAATCCACGATAAATGTAAAATAAAATATGGCTTGTATATGCTCAAGACTCATGCAATATAGTTATTTTTCAAAACCCGATTTTTTTTTAATCTTCGTAGTTAGAAGATACCAACAAATATTTTTAGTTTTTGTCAGTTCCAAAATGATTGAGTCCTTTTTGACAAAGATCTTCTAAATAAGATGAAATAAAAGAAAATTTTATTCATATCTGTCTCGGTCCTAGAAAAAATCTTTTTTCCTTACACTGAGCATGCAGAAGATAATAATTTGATCACTACAACTTCTGCTCTGTGCTTCATCGATTATGATACACCAGAATTGCAATCTGTTCTTCAATCAGATGTAACCAATGTTCCATTATTCAATGTGCTTTAGATTATTGTCAAAGTAGAATTGGGCACGCAGACACAAGAGTTCAACGAAACGATTTTTTATTTTATAGCTTAGCTGTTGTAGGATATTATAGACAACACTGCAATTTTGCTGTCTGCGTATAAAATTATGCCAAGGTAGAGCCACTCCTCATGGGTTGGTAGAGAATTCGTACTGAAACATGAGATGTGTTCGTTGATCAAATGCTTACTGCTATACTGCATGCAACAATATAATTCCGATGGTACGAAATCTGGGATCAACTCAGTGGTTTATAACATTCACCTCCAATGCCCTGTATTCGCTCCATATATATTACAGGCATGTCTGATTGCTACTGGAAGAACGGATGTGGATCGAGCAAATTTATCTTTTTATGAAAAGCAAAAATAATTGAAGATTATCCTGTTACTTTGTCTCGACAATTCATGGTTTGACTACATGCTATTTTGAGGCTAATAAAAAAGAGTGATTTTATTTTAGGAGAAAAAATTACTGACCTCTGGTGGAAAATTGAATTTCAGAATAAAAGAAGCCCTCACTTGCATATGCTGATTTGGGTCTTCCTCCATTTGACACACCTGCAGCGGTCTCGATCATAGACATAGTTTTTCCGTGTTCTTTGAACACGGAAGATGAACAATTAAACGATATTGTAAAACGTGTTCAAGTTCACCGGCATTTTGCGAAATGTCATAATAACAGGAAACGACGACAATGCTGTTCTGTATTCCCCTGAAATGCTGCCAAAGCAATAGTTTTGTTAGTTGCTCACGAGACACTTCAGAAAACTGTGGAAGGCAAACATGGATATTTAACCATGTGATAACATGACAGCCATTGCTTACTACTTTGCAAAATATAGTGCTAAGCATGAGCCTCATGATGTTAGAAAAGCTGTAAAAGATGCCATCAGTTGAACTCGAAGATACGGATGTGATATAGGGAAGCAGTTGTATGCCATAAATGAGGTTCGGGCTCAGATCTAGCGGGTTTATAAAAACTCCAGCTTCCTTATACATGTAGTAGTTGCATTATGTCTTCGAAAGTAGTACATGAACACCTCCAAAAAGAAGATTAATATTTTTCAGTTCCTGTAGACGAAGATGAACGAAGCGCAAAATTTAATAAGACACCATTGATATTTCATCAATTATGAGCCACTTTATAGTTCTCCATTTTCGTCGTCAATCTTTCAACCTTTTTCCATTTAACTGTTTATAGGTGGAAGCTTTTCCGTTCCCTATTGCTAAAGAAAATGATGAGTGTAATGTACGTACAGTAACTAATCGCACTGCAACACCAGTTACGGTGGTAACTTCTACAAATTTCGAATTTAAAAGTGAATCAGCTGGAGGAGCGTATCATCGTTTAATTAGTTACACAAACATTTTCCAAACGAAAGTTTTGTCACATCCAGCACCTCCGATGATAATCATCTTTAATGATTCGGTATTCCCCTCGGTCGGTAATAAGTCTTGTTGAATTTGGCTTTTTGTTGTGTCAAACAAAGACTTCTGTTTGATATTCATGCAGTTTTCAGCATCGTCATAAAGA
Organism: Andricus curvator; assembly: GCA_932195095.1. Lineage (NCBI taxonomy): Eukaryota > Metazoa > Arthropoda > Insecta > Hymenoptera > Cynipidae > Andricus > Andricus curvator. The sequence goes on along the minus strand of CAKNYM010047033.1, from coordinate 205,900 downwards.
TTGACATACATTATGATACATCGTGACCGTCTGAAATGGTTTCTAATCGTTGTTCTTGGAATGCAGCATTAGTTTCGTAATTAGATTTGTCAGTTTTTTGAAAAGCTAGAACTTGAGCAATAACTTACTGCAATGCTTATTTGGTAAGTTGAAATTGACGTAGATTAACCCTTCTTGAATTGGTCGCATAAGATGAGGTTTAGCAATAAACGCTGATTCTGCTTAATCGAAAGCTTCTGACATTTCAGATTCATTTCTGAATGGGATATGAGTGATTAAGTAACTGTAGAAGTATCCTTCACGGTCGCCTACTAGAGAGTAGTACCTTGTTTTCAAAACAACATTCAACTTCCTCTGTTTAATTTGCATTCCATTCTTTAACGTTGTAGAAGGAATTACAGCATCAACATCATCCATTTCGTAAGCGTCTGTGTCTTCCTGTTCATCGGATATGTTTATGTGAACCTCACAATTATTAAGAAATACTGACGTCCTGGAGCTGTCTCTTAATTTTGGGAGACAAAATCTAAAAGCACATTCCGGAGAACTGTGTTCCTCTGTTTTAAACTTATAACATTTATAATTTGAGTTTATTCGCATATTATGCTTTAGAGATGATCGCGGCAAATGTGCTTCAAAACATAAGACTAAGGGGGATGGTATTTATCCACAGGTAAAATAGGTAACTCACAAGATGATACTTCACATGGAAATGTTGACAGGACAATATCAAGGTATCTATCGTTTATGTTGTGAATGTCATTATAATGATTAAGTTGATGTAGATCCTGAAAAGCGATAAGCAAGGCTGATTTCCTGTCAGGGGTACCAACGGTCAACTTCCTGAACTGTTATATCTGGAGGAATGTATGTACCAATTATTATACATGGAATACTATCAATGATAACTTTTATTGCAATTATGTTTACTTTAGGCACGTCACTTATTATCGAGCTTAAATCTAACTGGCCTGAGATGAATCTAGATTTTACGGCGAGAGTATACCACCACCTCCTTTATCAAACCTGTCGTCTCTATAAACATCAAAAAGATGATAATAAAAAAACTCAGAAGTGTTTACTTGAGATTTGAGCCCAGTTTCAGAAAATATGAAAAAATCATAATTGGAGATATCAGGAGACGTTATCAGTAACTTAAATTTAGTATTTATACCCCGATCGTTTTGATAATAGATTGTGATATCATTTAATAAAGTTAAATCTACCGTATGCGCGTGAGTAATACCTAAGGTGTTGTTGTTGTTGTGTGCGAGGTGGTGGCTCTGGGTGGACGCTCGTGTTTGGTAATTATCTTCGGCTCTCCGTGCAGGATGACCAATTTAAGGTTCTTCTCTCCACGAGCACGACGTTTCTCCATAGTTTTTTTCAATTCGTTGTAGCTCGCTCGCTGAGCTGGAGTATTATCGGATGTGAGAATCATTGTGACACGAGCTTCTGTCAGCTGTTGTTCTTTCCTCTACCTCCAATATTTGTGAAGCATGGATTGTGCTGCATTTTCGGTCTCGAAGATGATTTTGGTGAGGCGTGGAGGTCCGGAGGCCTGTGGGTAATTACCGATCCTTAAGCATTTAATAATGCATGGATTGTGGTCATTTGAGATTTTAGACAGGAAGTCACTGACAACATCATTCAGTTTAGGGTAAGGTTGGGAAACGTCAGGAGATTTCATAATATCGGGACATCCATGGATTATTAAATTGTTCTTACGTGACATTCTATCGGAAACCTCCATCAAATGACGCGAGTAGTTAACAGTGTCCTTCGGCGAGTTTTCAAGTTCCTGGACTTTTACTTCTAGGGTGACGATATGATCTAGTGCTGTACTTAACTGAGTGCAATATGTGTTAAGTTTCTCTGAAAGTGTGTCGGTTGAGTCTTTCAATTCAGTAGAGATTGTCTCTCAATGCTTCTCTAGGAGGTCCGATTTAGTCTTGGTGTGTTTATTTAGCACTTCTTCTAGATCTGCCTTCGTTACGTGACCATTCACACCATTTCCTTTTCCCTGACTTTTGACTGGTAGCCGGCCCGATGCATCCAGGGTGGTAGTACACACCACACGGACAAGGGAGAGAGTCCCCTGCAATATCTGAATTACAGTCTTTGTGTCAGGCATGATAAGGGGAAATTATTTATGAGCACAGCTGTGGAGAAGACTGCGAGCGGTAGAGGTGCGAGCAGCGCTACTACCGAATTGAGGTTATGTATCGACCACGTGTCTGCGAGAAACGAGAGTGCACAATTTGCACTATATGCACTGATGTATTTAACAAATTAAGCCTTGAATTAAGGTAATCATAACGAGTTCACAGTTTATGCATGGAAATCTAGAAGAAAAACTTAAGCACAAGCACTTTTACTCGATAAAATAAGTCAATTCACATTGCGAGAATGAGATTATGTTCACTCAAAAATTTTATTGGCACTGACAATCCTGTTTTAAAACCACAAAAAGCCGAAATTTTTTCTTCAAATCATTAAGTGTAGTGTAGTGAATCCACATACACTATCCCAGACTATATAACTTAAAATTCTAAACATTTATGTAAAACAATATAGTAGAGGAAACTATCATCATGGTTTTTCTTAATTCTGATGGTAAGTGTACTCAATATAATGTAAATCTCAATGTAGATATTATATATTACGTATGTCAACACTTTATTTTTTTTTAATGTAAAGTACGAATCAAAGTACGAATTTATTTCACCCTTTTAAATTAATATCTGTTAGACTCAAAATCGCGTTATTAAAGCGACTTATGATTTGTCAAATTTGAAAAATTGTTATTTTCAAGCATCAAAATGTTTATTTTTTAATTTAATGCTCTTCAAATGTTCGATACCTGATATTATTTTATTGTGCAATTGCGCAATGTTAAAAAGTGGTCAATTTGTGTAAATGAAGCTTCGGCAAAGATAACGTTGAATCAACATGAATCTGCTTTGTTTAAACTGTGAGCACTTGTTGATATGCATTTTATACGACACATAATTTACTTTTTGATAAATATATTACGACATAGAATAGAAAATCCATTGACAAGAATCTTATGTAATACTTTTAACTTCTTTGAAATCTTTTGAATTCATCGACAATACCTGAATTCTCTAAACTCTTTGAAGTCCATCAATTTCGTGAATTCCCCGAAGTCCTTGAATTCTTTCAAATTTCTGAATTCCTTGAATTCCCTAAATACTATGAAATCCCTGAAAATCTGTAGATTCCTTGAAATCCTTGAATACCTGGAATTTTCTTAATTCTCTGTCTTTCTAAAAATCTCTGAATTCCTTGAATTCTCTTATATCATGGTGTTCTCTGGAATCGTTGGTCTCCCTAAATTTTGTGAAAGCCTTGAATTCTCTGAATTCCTCGAATATTCTAAATTTTTTTAGAATTCCTCAAATTCCCTAAATGCTCTGAAATTGATGAAGTTCTGTAAATTTCCTGAAATGCTCTAAATTACCCGAAATACTTAAATTCTGTAGATATTCTGAATTCCTTAAATTCCTTGGATACCTTGAATTCTCTGAAGTCGTTGATTCTCTCAAATCCTTGATTTCTCGAAATTCATTGAAATCCTTGAATATTCTTCCCAAATTCCTGAAATATTCTGAATTTCTTAAATTCTTTGAATATTCTCGATTCCCTTAGTTTTTTAAATATTCCTGAATTATCTTAATTTCATAGTGGCGCTGAAATGCATGATTTCTCTGAGTTCTCTTAATTTGTTAAGTGTACTGAACATCCTGGAATTATCTAAATTCTTTAAAGTCTCAAAATTCCTAAAAGTCTCAGAATTCCTTGAATTGTCTGAATTCATTAAATTCTCGGAATTCCTTGAATTATCTACATTCCTTGATTATCTAAATTCTTTGAATTCCTTAAATGGTCTAATTTCCTTGAATTTTCCGAATTACTTGAATTTTTTGGATTCCTTCAATTATCTGAATTTCTTGAATTCTCTAAATTTCTTGAATTCTCTGAAATGCGTGAATTCACTTAAATCATGGAATTTTGTGAAATCGTTGATTTCTCCTAAATCGCTGGTTTCCCTGAATTTCGCGAAATCCTTGAATTTCCGGAATTCCTAGAATATTCTAAATTTTTTTAATTCCTTCAATTTCCTAACTGCTCTGAAATTTTGGAAATTCCCTCAATTTCCTGAAATAATTTGAATTCCCAGAATTTCTGTAACTTCGCCGAAATACTCTGCATTCCCAGAAATACTCTCAATTGCCTGGAATTATCTGAATTCCCTGAAACACTTGAATTCTTTGAATATTCTGGATTCCCTTAATTTCTTGCATATTCTCAATATCCTTGAATTCTCTAAATTCCATAAATGCGCTGAAATCCATGATTTCTCTGAATTGACTTCATTCCTTGAATTTCCTAAAATCATTAAATTTCCTGAAATCTTTGAATTTCCTGGAATCTTTGAATATCTTGAATTCTCTGGATTCTCTGAAATCCTGAAATCCTGAAATCTCTAAATTGCTTGAGTTCTCTAAGATATTTGAATTCTATGAAATCGTTGATTCCTCAAATTTACCGGAAATCCTTCTATTCCCGGAACTCTCGGGACATTCTAAATTCTCTGAATTCCCTAAATATTTTGAAATACTCCAAATATTCTCAATTTCCTGAAAGCTCTAAATTACCTGAAATACTTTAATTCTTTAAATATTCTAAATTCCTTAAATTCCATGAATACCTTGAATTCACCGAAGTCGCTGATTCTCTCAAATCCTTCATTTCGCGAAATGGATTGAAATCCTTGAATATTCTAAATTTCCCAAATTCCTTAAATATTTTGAATTCTTTGACTATTCTGGATTCCCTTAATTTCTTAAATATTCTAAATATCCCTGAATTATCCTAATATCATAATTGCCCTGAAATGCATGATTTCTCTGAGTTTGCTTAATTCCTTAAGTGTAAGGAATATCCTGGAATTATCTCAATTCTTCAAAGTCTCAAAATTCCTCGAAATCTCAGAGTTCTTTCAATTGTCTGAATTCATTAAATTCTCTGAATTCCTTGAATTATCTAAATTGCTTGATTATCTAAATTCCTTGAATTCCTTAAATTATCTACATTCCTTGAATTCTCCGAATTACTTGAATTTTTTGAATTATCTGAATTTCTTAAATTATCCGAAATGCGTGAATTCTCTTAAATCATGGAATTTTCTGAAATCGTTGATTTCTCCTTCATCGCTGGTTTCCCTAAATTTCGCGAAATCCTTGAGTTTCTGGAATTCCTAGAAAATTCTTAATTTTTTTAATTCCTTCAATTAACTAAATGCTCTGAAATTGATGAAATTCCCTCAATTTCCTGAAATTCTCTCAATTTCCTGAAATGGTCTAAATTGCCTGAAATACTTTAATTCTTTAAATATTCTAAATTCCTTAAATTCCTTGAATTCTTTGAAGTCGTTGATTCTCTCAAATCCTTGATTTTTCGAAATTGATTGAAATCCTTGAATATTCTTCCCAAATTCCTTAAATATTTTGAATTTCTTAAATTCTTTGAATATTCTGGATTCCCTTAATTTCTTAAACATTCTCAATATCCCTGAATTATCTTCATTTCATAAATGCTCTGAAATGCATGATTTCTCTGAGTTCTCTTTATTCTTTAAGTGTACTGAACAACCTGGAATTATCTCAATTCTTTAGAGTTCCAAAATTCCTAAAAATCTCAGAATTCCTTGAATTGTCTGAATTCATTAAATTCTCGGAATTCCTTGAATTATCTAACTTCCTTGATTATCTAAATTCTTTGAATTCCCTGAATTCCGTAAATTATCTAAATTCCTTGAATTCTCCGAATTACTTGAATTTTTTGGAATTCCTTGAATTATCTGGATTCTCTAAATTTCTTGAATTCTCGAAATTGATTGAATTCTCTGAAATGCGTGAATTCTCTTCAATCATGAAATTTGCTGAAATCGTTGATTTTCCCTAAATCGCTGGTTTCCCTAAATTTCGCGAAATCCTTGAATTTCCGGAATTCCTAGAATATTCTAATTTTTTTTAATTCCTTCAATTTCCTAAATGCTCTGAAATTGATGAAATTCCCTCAATTCCCTGAAATAATCTAAATTCCCTGAAATTCTGTAACTTCCCCGAAATCCCTTGCATATTATCAATATCCTTGAATTCTCTCAATTCCATTAATGCGCTGAAATCCAAGATTTCTCTGATTTGTCTTTATTCCTTGAATTTCCTGAAATCATTAAATTTCCTGAAATCTTTGAATTTCCTGAGATCTTTGAATATCTTCAATTCTCTGCATTCTCTGAACTCCTAAAATCTCTAAATTGCTTGAATTCTCCAAGATATTTGAACTCTATGAAATCGTTGATTCCTCTTATTTACCGGAAATCATTCTATTCCCTGAACACTTGGAATATTCTAAATTCTCTGAATTCTCTAAATGTTCTGAAATACTCGAAATATTCTCAATTTCCTGAAATGCTCTAAATTACCTGAAATACTTTAATTTACTTAATATTCTAAATTCATTAAATACCTTTAATTTTTTGAAGTAATTGATTCTCTCAAATCCTTGATTTCGCGAAATTGATTGAATTCCTTGAATTATCTAAATTCCTTGATTATATAAATTCTTTGAATTCCCTGAATTTCTTAAATTGTTTGAATTCCTTGAATTCTCCGAATTACTTGAATTTTTTGAATTTCTTGAATTCTCTAAATTGCTTGATTTCTCCGAAATACGTGAATTCTCTCAAATCATGGAATTTTCTGAAATCGTTGATTTCTCCTAAATCGCTGGTTTCCCTGAATTTCGCGAAATCCTTGAGTTTCCGGAATTCCTAGAATATTCTAAATTTGTTTAATTCCTTCAATTAACTAAATGCTCTGAAATTGACAACATTCCCCCAATTTCCTAAAATAATCTGAATTCCCTGAAATTCTGTAACTTCCCCGAAATACTCTGCATTCCCAGAAATACTCTCAATTCCCTGGAATTATCTAAATTCCTTTAAACACTTGAATTCATTGAATATTCTGGATTCACTTAATTCCCTGAATATTCTAAATACCCTCCAATTCTCTAAATTCCTGAAACTCCTAAAATCTCTAAATTGCTTGGATTCTCCAAGATATTTGAATTCTATTAAATCGTTGATTCCTCTCATTTACCGGAAATCCTTCTATTCCCTGAACTCTTGGAACATTCTAAATTCTCTGAATTCATTGAATTCCCTAAATGTTCTGAAATACTCGAAATATTCTCAATTTCCTGAAATTCTCTAAATTCCCTGAAATACTGGAATATTATGAATTTCCTAAATTTCTTAAATACTTTGAATTTAGGAGAAAAAAGAACAACACAATGTTGTACCAACTCTATCGGAACAGTTTATTAAAAATCTCCAAAACCCAACGTTTCGGAAATACACCATTTCCATCATCAGGGGAACCATATTAACATAAATCTAAAAAAGTGTCATAATAATTTTAAGAATTAATTCAGATGAACTATTTTAAAAGGTGTAAAAAACCACCCAGATAACAATGTGCTCACACCTTGCCCGCATGGTGTTTGCACGCGTGTCGACCGATCGGCACGATGTGAGGGCAAGAGTGCAGACATATGTGTCCTCATATGCGTCGCACGCGTGTCGGCACGTGCGTGCCAGCGTTGTGTTAGCATGCACGTGTTTTAAGTTATAATTATTGAAAACAAGATGTTAAAAATAACATAAGTAACAGAAAACATTGTATGACGTTTTTAAGAAGAGACTCTTGTGTTGAAAGTTGTTCTTTCACAACTGATGATGCAACAGGTGATGCAACAGAGCGTTTATTCAACACCTTTGTTAAAAAACTAAGGGATTTTAAAGAACACTATACTTTTGAATCTTCTAGTTAATTACTTTCAATTGTTTTCCAAGTTGCATTTTTTTAATCGTTCTACTTCTGAGATTTAAGAACTTGAATCTCAGAAGTAGAACGATTGAAAATGTGCACTTGAAAAACTTGTTTTCGATCATTTTAACTCTGAATATAGTAAATATATTAAAAAATAGTGAAGAAGATATATTGAATTTTTGTATTGCGAAGCATTTTAATAGAAACGTTGTGACAGTTGCCGATGCTTTGACGTTTAATTTTAAAAGGTCAAAAAATTATTTTTAAACAATTACAACTCTTGCCGACTTTGTTCTTTGCCTCAAAATTTGTTTTTACTCCAAGCTAATTTTCCGAACCAAAACCCAAGAAAAAATCTTTATTTAATTTGAACAAAAATAATTATTAACTTTTATTTCGACTTTTTGTCTGTAAAATAAACTTGGAAAATAAAAAAAATTTGATGCTTAAAGCGAATTTGGTCAGAGTTTTATTTTTACACAACTGCTATATTATGTTTTTAGTAATAATGCGTTTTTTGTGCCGCACTCTTCACCGCACGCTATATGCCGACATTTTGCCCGAAGTACCGGACGAGCATGATAGACTCACGCTGTGCTGCATATCATGCAGACCGTGTGTGGGCACTATGCGGGATTACTTATTACCCTCAGAACGTGCTGTCACTGTGCTTGCATTGTTGCCGACACATCGTGCTTGCACGCCATACGCCCATGTGCGTCCACATGCATTGTTATCTGGGCACTTACGAATTAGTTACGAAAGTCCTGGTCATCTTTTGGAGTAAAGTTCATTATGATTTGAGTTCAATTAAAAAAAAGTCAGTAGTAAAGTTAAAAAGATATATCAGCAGGTGTCAATTAAAATTCAATGTATAAAATTTCTGTAAAAAAATTACAATTTGATTAGCAGATAAATTATCATAATAAAGATAGAGGTTAAGTTCAAAATAATAAAGAATTATAGTTACCATATTTCAGTTGAATAAGAATTCCAAATTTATGTGGAGAATAAACTTAAATAATTTATAAAAAACTGTTAAACTAATTACAATTTATGAAATTAAACACACATTTTTTACTATTATGAGAGCAGGATGGGGAAGCATCCTGCTCCTATAAAGATAACTCCAAAAGTGACTGTCAAGGAAAATCAACTAACCTAACATATAGTAGAAGTGAATAAAAAGGCGCAAAAATTTGAAAAGTGATATGAAAATATGAAGTGCTAAAACGGTTATTTAAGAAGTAGAAACAAGCAAGACAAGTTAATTTTTATATGCAATTTATTGAGACAGTTATCCAGTTCTTTTTTAATAAAAACCATTTCAGGAAATGCTCTTTTATTTGGATGATTCTCTTGATGCAAAACTTCAATCTCATCCGAAAGGAAAAAACGAGCAATACTATCATTGATATTATTATATAAATGGTCGTTGAAAACATTATCGTAATTTAATCTAGCACTATCTTGGTGTTCTTTTCGTCTAATATTTGAAGGTGTTTTTGTTTGTCCAATATAAAATTTACCACAATTACAAGAGAAACGGTAAACTGCGTTAGTTGTTTCTAAGGTTTCTAATTGGTCTCTGCCAAATTTAATAATTTTTCCAGTTTAGAATTAATAATAAACGTGGTTCTAATTTTATAAATTTTTGAGAGTCTTTTTATATTTTCTGAAATTTTACCATAGTATGGGATAGTCATAGTGCTTTTAGGATCAAATTCTTTTTTAATAATGTTATTAGAGTTATTAATTAGGTTTTTATTATTAAGTTCTTTTAATCTATTATCAATTTATTTACCAATAATATTTTCTGGAAAGTTACTCAGGAAAAGATAATGTTTCACTATTTTTAAGTTATCATTGTGAAATTTATTATCCGAAAGTAGAATAGCTGAATTAACTAAGCTCTTTATAATAGCTATTTTCTTGTTGGAATGGACCTTTCGACAGAAAATTAAGTAAGCGACCAGAATAGGTTGATTTGCGAAACCAATTAGTAGAGATGGTGCCATTATCATTTTTGATAATGCTAATATTAAGAAAGTTAATAGTATTATTATTTTATATTTCATGTGTAAATTGTAATCTTTTATGAATTGAGTTGAAAGTTTTGATAGTAATTTCAATGTTGTCTTTAGGGATAATTAAAAATGTATCATCTACATAACGAAAGTAGGAAAGGATTTGAAAATCTAGTTTACTGAAAATCTCGAATTCTAAATCTTGCATTACCGTGTCGGCTAAATTATTAGAAATAGGAGAATTCATGAGAGTTCCAAAAGTTTGTCTATAAAAAGTTTTATTAAATTGAAAGTAAGTGTTATCCATTAGGAATTTTATTCCTTCTTTAAATTCATCTAAAGGTAAGGCAGTAACTTTCTTAATATAAGATCATCTTTTTTCAATACTATTAAGAACCAAATCTACAGCAACGTTGGTAAAGAGAGAAGTTACATCAAGAGAGATCATAATGTGGTCGCAAGGAATAATGATTTTATCAAGTTTTTGTTTCAAGCTAATAGCATTTTTAATCAAAGATTTAGGTTTAGGAAGAGCAGAGTCTAAAATATTATTAAAAACCTTAGCCATAGTATATGTGGAAGAATTAATAGTGCTAACAGCAGGTCTCAAAGAAAAATTAATTTTATGAATTTTAGGAAGTCCATACATTCTAGCAAAAGTATTTCCGAAACGTTGGGTTTTGAAGATTTTTAATAAACTTGTCCGATAGAGTTGATACAACACTATGTTGTTCTTTTTTCTCCTATTTTGGATTATCGGACGTTAAAGACTCTTATACGTTGAATTCCTCAAATTCTCTGAATACCTTGAATTCTCTAAATTCCTTAAAGTCTCTGAATTCTCTGAATTCCTTTAATTTTTTGAATTCTTTCAATTATGTGCATTCTCGTGATTTCTCGAATTCAAGAAATTCAGATATTTGAGCGAATTTAGAGGAATTCAGAAGATTTCAAGTATGTTAAGCTTTATAGAAATCGTGGGGTGTAAAAGAAAAAAATTAGTTAGTTTTACATTTTTTTTAAAATAATAGTATAAGCTCATACGGGATTACAGTTTCGACGAGGGTTTACATGTGCTACTCTATAACTTCTCATAATTGAGCAGTTGGAACCTACTGGAATTTCATCCACCTCTTTTCGGATCAGGGGGGCAACCCTGCCGCTTAGCATGTTTATTTTTGCCCGTTTTTTAACTTGATCATTATGTAAATATATTCCAGTAAGACCATTAAAACTATCCAATATTGCAAAAACGTCACCATTTGATGTTGATAATACTATTTGTTCCTGGATTGGCACAGGCTCATAGTATTTTCCTGCTATCATTCGCAGTGACGCATTGGCTGGAAAAGTGTATCTTCGAAGCTGGAATATCCGGTGCGGATTCACATAGGAATTGAGCCTAATAAATTTTAGTTGATCAAGATCACATCCATATCCGTCAGAAGAAGGAAGCCTTTCAGGAGGAGCCATGTACCTGGAAGGAGGAGGACGCCTTGAAGGATTACGACTGGCAGTAGGAGACCTGGACCTGACACGAAGCGGAGGCTCGGCAGGAGCAAGAGACTTCTGAGGTGAATTTCTGTCAGAAGAATTGGAAGATTCGCCACGAGAAACATCAGGAATAGGAGCGCCATTAGGTAGACAATCGAACTGTGAACTCAACTCTGGAACAAGGAAAAGAGGATTCTTGAAATCAGGACAACAGATTTTAGAAATGTTGCATCTGATTACGATATAAATTCACAAATTATCTTGATAACAGATTTCTTTTCTTCTAATTCCTGCTGGGAATTCGGAAATAAAATGTAAATTAAATTAAAATTGTATGAAGGGCGATGTAGCTATTTTAATATTTATTTTAATTCAGGCGTATCGCGCTATTTATGCTAGTTAAGAGGTAGTCGTAATTTCAAAAATTGTAACAAAGATTTTGTATTTATGGATGTTTTCTTTAGATTGATAGGAAAATATCAAAATGATGATGCAATTGTTTCAGGTAGAAAGTAAGAGTATAAAATCGAAAATAATAATAAAACTTCCTGCTGAATACAGGAATTATTTTTTCTTTATTGAAAAAGAATTCCTATATTCATCAGGAATTTTTGTCATTATTGGAAATCATTTGTTCCTACAGCTAGCTCTAAAACTACACAAAAATAATTTTTCTACAATTCTTGCACTAAAAGCAGTTTTGGAAAGAAACTGGAAGTAGATTATTTTAATTTTCGTAGAAAAAGTATAATACTTGCGCGTATGGTACTTGCCAACTTTAGATGCGTTTTCCTTAAAAAGCGGTTTTTCGATGTTACAACTTCAAAAATGCCCCGGCGACTGGTTTTTGAACATAACGGGTTCATCTTGGGTTCAAAATGCCGGGCAATAATCCGGCTATGTGAACTTATATGTAACTCCATACCAACCATAAGGGGTTTCTTAATGTAAACGCACACATTCTAATTTTATAATATTATATTCACCCATAGAGTTAACGATGATTGCCAAGGTGAAGATCTGAGTATAAACGACTTTCATTTTTTTGAAGTGGAGGAATATTGGCTAAATGAATTAATGAAAAATTTGGTTAACAGTATAACAAATGATTATTCTAGTGTTGCATCAGTTTACATAATATATTCTATAGTCGTTATCTTATCAATCATAATCAAGCTTGACCTTCTACGATATTTGAATTTTGTCAGACAGTTTTAAGAAAGAACGCTTCGGTACTAAATTCAACAAAAGTGATATCACAGTAATTTATATATGTTACTGTTGGAAATTATCTGCAAGGCTAGCGCGGGCGGCATCACAAATTACTAAAGACTTTGAAATACGACGGCTGTAGCAATCATGTGAAATTCGCGGAGCGCAATTTTTAAAATTTGATTTTTAATTCATGTACTATAGTGCGTGGAAAGTTTCTTACTACAAACCTTGCAATAACCCATCTCGTCTCCATTTTTTTGTTTGGAATGATATTTTTGCAACCAGCCTTGAAAATCATCGATGTTTAGCCAACTATTAGAGAAGACTTGATGAGAAAAATCTTTCATTTTATTTTTAGTTGGACAATTTATTCTCTTGGTGACTGCAGAATTCGTTTTAGCAGGAGAGTTTTTTTTAAACTGATTTTTAGCTGATTGGTCGGAAATCTTTTGCAGCAGTGTAACCCTCCTTCCCAGGTTTGGGAATGAAGGCCACTCTGCCATCCTTCCATGCCGAAGGCACGTGTTTAAGGGCTGTGCTTGCCCTAAATAATTTCACCAGAGGAGGGACAACTAGATCCATGCCTTTTTGTAAAAACGCTGGATAAATGCCATCCCCTACGGCCCATTCTACCTTTTTGTAATCAACAACCGTAGCGACGAAATTCCAGTTGGCCCGCTCCACCTCTTGGCTCCAGCCTTCCTCCTCTTGGTCGGTGCAGATTCGCTGAAAACCCGGGAAGTGAACTTCCATTAGGTTATTCAGAGTTGCTTCTTCGTCTTCGGCAAACCCACCATTATCGAGCCTTATGAGCCCGAGTCGAGCTTCCGGATTCTTCGCCAGGATCTTGTGGCAATTTAGTTCTATTTGCCCTATTGCACAACATTCTTGTATTTTTACAGAGTCTCTCCAGGTGGGTATCCTACCATTCTGCTTCCTTCCTAGACTTAATTGTGCTTGTAGCGCAATTATTGTCGTATGATGTAGTCAGAGTCATTCGCAGAAAACCCGCGGCATGTTCTAACTCATCAATGGTACCATAGCTTGTGGGGAGTTCCGCAAGTCTCCCTTTGAGTTCCTCTTTATATGAGTCCCAAAGTGTGTTTCTGGGGTTTCTGATGCTGGAAACCATCGGTTTTCCTAGAATTAATTGAAACACGATATATTTGTGGTTCGCTTCAGAATCTCCAGCTCTGTGCCCGCTATGTATTCAATTAAATCTCTCCCTGTGTCATTGATGTTTGTGCTTCTCCACACCGTGTGGTGAGAGTTTCCATCACAGCCCAACAGCAGAGGAATCTTGTTCTCTTGACAGTGCCGAATTAGAGCCTCCACCTCTCTGGGAGGCAGGGGTCCCTCGGCATCGCCCAGGAAATACGCCGAGGCAATAAAGACCTCTAGTCTTTCTCCACTACTGACCCTGGGTCTCACTATGATAACGGTGAGATCTCTGGTGCAGAACTTAGGCACCAAGATCGCATCCATACCCTTCACGGCTATCCATGCCCTTGGCCCTTTTTCTCGTGGCCCCTTATATATGGAGCCACATCCTGACAAGCCACTTATCCTTTCCCTGTATAACCATGGTTCTTGGATTAGGGCAATTCCTGCCTGCACCACTGACAAGCGCCTGGCTAGAGCCGCCGAGGCGCCTTTGCTGTGGTGCAGTAATCTGCATCATGGGGATTCGCGTCTCAGGCATTGAAAGGCTAATTCAGGGCCCCTAGATAGGGTCGGTAGTCCAGAGCCGCAAGAGATCCAGAACTTCGGACCGCTCGTGGTAGACTGCCCCCTGAGGAGCCTTCCAACACTAGCGGTTGGTTAGAAGAGGGTCCCGGAACGGGTCCTTCATTGTTTCTGTTTTGGTTTTCGTGTTCCATTCAATTGTCCTGAGAAGCTAACCACACATGATCCAAGAAACCATGGTATCGCCACACGAAACTGAAAAAAGCCAACTAATCAGGAAAACGTACAACGCCGTCCATTTTTAGAAGGACGTCGCGGGGTCAATTTGAACTAACTTAAACGCCAAGTGTGCGTATCACAGAATTAACTCGAAAGTTCTGATAAATGATTCTTCAAATTCAAATAAAAATGACCAAACATGTGTTCATTATGTATAACAAGTGTAAAAATGTACAAAATTATCACATTATGAATTTATTGTGTGTTTTTTCAAACATATTTGATAAGAGTTCAAATCTTGTATTCTATGTGGACTGTGGATATTAAAATGAAAAAGAAAGTTTCAAAATGGACTAAAGTTATATTTATCATGAGTATAATTATTATAAATCAATTATTATAGATACTATGCGTTTTTGGAGGAAAAAAATAGTTGTAAAGTCGGTCAAATTATTTTGTTGTATTGTTCAACTTATGAGAAAGAAATGATTTGTATAATGTACATTCCCTACTAAAAGAAGTCCGGAATCGTCAGAAAAAAGGCAGGACTTATGAACATTTCTGACCAGTTTTGTTATGTTTCTCGACAGACATCGTCAAGAAAAGTCAGAATTCAGGAGAAAATGTTCAGAAATCGTCAGAGCTTGGGTTCGAAGGATAATCCTTCTATTGGGGGTACAAGAATATAATGCAATTAAAAACCTAATCCGTTTTATATTTCCCAGGTTATTTATTTATAATTAATAATGCCAATGAATTTAAAGGAGGAGACCTGGACCTGGCACGTATTGAAGGCTCGTTAGGAGCAAGATACCTCTGAGGTGAATGTCTGCCAGAAGAATAAGAAGGTCCGCCACGAGGAACACCAGGAATAGGAGCGCCATTAGGTAAATACTCGAACTATGAACTTAACGCTGGAACAAGAAAAAACGGATTACAGTTTTTAAGTTGGTGTACTTCATGAACTCATGAACATGAAAGTTTACGTGCTATTTTTGGTGAAAGAGTATCCTAAGAGGGACTTAGAAGCTTCGTCTGCTAGAGTAAATTTTTCAAGTACATTCAAGCTGGAAATCAGGACACCAAATTCAAAAAAACACTGACGAACGTTACTCTTTTCAACTGAACCGTTTTGCGAAAAAAATCCAAGAAAAGAGATCATATTCTGGGCATGGGTGAAGACCAGTACAGCACGACAACGCTAGGCCACATAGAAGTTCCGTGGTCCGCCAAACCATAGAATAATTAAAATGAGAAATTCTGCCGTAACTGGCTTACTCTCCACACATTGCCCCATCCGATGACCAACTTTTTCGCTCGTTACAAAACAGCTTAGCTGAGCACCAAATTAAAATTGCAGCTGAAGTGCGAAAAATGGTGGATCACTTTATTGCGTCAAAAGATCAAGCTTTCTTTCGCCATGGAATCCATCAATTGCCTGAGCGTTCACGAACAGTAGTAGAAGCCAGTGGCCACTATATTAATTAATACTTTTTAATTTATCAAGAGTTTGACGAACTCGTTCTCTTGATCATCCATCCGGCTCGTCTAGTAATGCAAGGAACTCACCACTGAATTTGTCTTGAAAGAATCCTATCCAGATTGCTGAAAGGGATAGCTTCGTCGAGCTTTAGACACTCGACGTTATTTTAAGCAGCCAATGTTGCTCATAAATCCAAAGTTTAGATTCGTGACATTTTTTATTGGTCAAGAACTACGACTTATTATACACCATTTCATGAAAAGCAACTGACACACGTATTTGGTTTATTGGCCACTTTGCTTCAGTTTAATGAATTCAAATGATGGTGGATAGCGCTGGCATTGTAATTCCCGCTACTATTCGCGTAGAAATGATATATTATGAAGCTAAATATTACGGAAGGAAGGTCAAGTTTACTGGGCGAGTTTAATTTATCTTGCAGCAAATCTTTCACCTGGAGTGAGGAAAGATGTGAGGAAAGATTTCTACTGATTCACGACATAATGCCAAAATTGTTGAAGCTGACGAGAAAGATAGAAATATAATTTGCTCTATTTTTCCATCTTATTTAGCAAATTTTTGTCAAAAAGGAGTTGATCATCTTGAAACGAACAAAAACTAGAAATATTTGTTAATTACATCTAACTACGAAGACTCAATCAAACACTACAAAAACATTCATGACAGTGTGGAAAAAAATTTATTATCGGCAAGTTAGAACTATTACATGAAATACAAATTTGGTGATTTTTGACACAGAGATATCACTTACAAGAATCATATCTGAATATATACGCAAATAACGAACGGGTCCGAATATTTTTCTCTTGGAAATGATTTATTTCGTTAAAATTAGCCCGATCGCAGACGGATAGTGTCCCTGTATATTTCTTCCGGCTTTTCATATAGTAAATTATCAGGATATAACTCCTTCATTTCTGTCTCATTCATGTAGGCGAATTTTTGGTCTCGCTCGTCTAATGAACTTCGACGGAAACCCTGTACAGGACTCAAATGATATATTCCAAATAGCTCGTTTAGATATGTACGCATGAAAAATCCGACGATCTGAAAACGCTCATTTGCTACTACATCATATGAGTCGCTTAATAGTGTGTAAAATTCATTTTTTTTTGTCTTTCATAAAATATTTGCTTGGTAAACGGTACTTTCGTACTATACTTGATCCTTGAGGTAACTTGCGCATTCTAGGTGGAGAAGGTCCGCTATGACGAGCAGGAGATTCCCCATGATCAGAAGAAACACAAGATTCTTCGCCAGGCTTTTCACCAGATTGTTCGCCAGGCTGTTCGCCAGAATGCTCGCCAGAATTCCGACAGCCCGGTGTACCTAATTGAAATAACAAAAAAGAACAAATAAATGTCTGATTCTTGATACGAAAAAAGGGGCCCAGCGAGGGGTAAACAACTACTAAAAATACGGTCCAGTGGAGGTGGATTACCATGCATCAATCTGAAGTACATTGCATTAACATTATTAAAAGTAGATTGCAAGTGGATTACCTAGGACTGTAGGTGGATTACCTAGGATTATACTGGTTAACTTGGATTGCTCGGATCACCAGTTTAGATAATCAAGCACTCTAGCGGATTACCAAAGTCCTTTCCCCTATTATTTATATTTGGATAAATTCTCGAAAGTTTAAGCCAAATTAAACCCTCTAGGTTAAAAGAAACACTGGTGGAATTTTGAAGTTGGAACTTCGAAAAACCGCTTTTCGAGATAAACTCATTTTAGAGGTCATCCATAAATTACGTAAGATGTTTTTCTGAAACCCCACCCTTTCCCAACAATTTTACTAAGATTTTATAAACCTTGGGAACAAACGATAGTATCGGACCAGAACCCGAGTGACCTATTCAAAATTAGCCTTGACTTTTAAAGGTGATAGCGCCGTATAGAATAAAGATAAAAATATATTTCTTTAAACCGGTGGCAAAATATTGAAGTTTACTTTTGTGGTCCGATACTATCTATCGCTAGTTGATAAATTGAGAGTCTTACATTTTTCTAACGTAATATATTTAAAGTATTAAAAATGAATTTCAATGTTTATTTGAACTGTTATCTTTTAGTGAGAGAAGGTGATAAAAAGTTGTAAAAAGGCGAAGAAAGGTGCTTGCCTCCATCGGTAGTGAACGCGAGGAAGGATGCAAAGCAGGGGAGATAACTAGTGACTGGAAAAAAGTATCACGTGCAAAAGTGAGGTTAGTGTCGGACCGGAAGGACGCAGGAAAAGGAGGCAGTGCCAGCGCCGCCTAGTGGTGGAATAGCAAAGGAGAAGAAAGGAGGTTGACTAGGACAGTAGTGCGAGGATCAGCTGGAAGACGAGAAGAGGCAAAGGGTGGAGGGAGTCTGGAATGCGGCGAAGGAGCTGGAAAAGCAGCAGGAAAAATTCTTGGCATACCTGAAGGAAGATTGGCAGTTGGTGAGGGTGCAGATGAGAGGGGTACGGGAAATAGATAAGAGACCCGGTGAGAAGGCTTGCATTCAAAGGTATTACAAATTTCAATACCTAGTAATGGTGTCCGCATAGAAGACTTGGCAGGAATAGACCACTTGACCCTCGACTTGAGCTTGTACTTGTACCGAGACCTATGCACGTCGGACTGTGTACTTAATTCTGCAAACAAGAAATAGATTCATTTTTCTAATTACACAGGCGCCAAATTATTTTAAAAAATCGTCAACATGTTTTGACTCGGAACCGAATCCTTTTCAAGGCGAAATTCTTACTTGTATTATACGAAAATTAGCTCCAATTTTCAAATTTCACTTTTTGACTCCCAGCATTCTCATCAGCAATAATAACATCTCTAAACAAAAAGAAAACAACAAAAATGTAAAAAATCTTCTAATCTTCGCATAACTGTGAAGAAATTGTCCCAGTTGGCCCTACTACAAGAAGGTTTCTGGTCAGACTACCCCTGGTTAGGTTTCATAACCAGAGACCGGCCGGGAGGCTACTGGGCTACATTTTTCTCAGATCACCTAGTCGGGAGCCGACCGGCCACTAGTTGGGATACTTTTTTTTGTAGAATTTACACATTTTTCAAGAGACTTACTTGTTGGAAACTTACCCAGAGAATTGAGAATAACAACCAAGGTGAACATCAGCGTATAAAGGTTCCTCATTTTTGATTAAATAATGGAAAAACAGAGTACCGCCGGATCTTGTTAACAGTGTAACTAATGAATATTCTGATACTTCGAGTGTATATATTTTTCTAGGATATTTGTTTTTTCATCTTCCTGAGCACCGATCGTAAACGACTTATTTGTGGGGCTTTCTGACATGAATATTTTGTATCAGCATCAGATATTTAATCAGTTCTTGCCAATTCTTTACACGTTTATTATTATTTCACCTTGAAAAATTCAGACAATCTATCTTCAAAGTAAAGGGAAATTAAGATCTGATGAAGTTACGCATTATTTTTTATGATTCTTTCGAATGACTCATGAAACGAAAAAAAAAGAATCTGGATAGCCTTTAAAAACAAAATCAAAGTTTTGGTCTTTTTCCTGTTAGAAAATATAAAATTATGGACGTGTGATATTTTTTTAAATTGGATTTCGAGATAAACGAAGGTGAACTAGACTGATTGTATGAAAGACCTTCTCTTTTCCTCCTCCTTTCATTTTCATTTTAAAAAAGGTAAATTACCAACTAAGAATGAAATAAGTAAAATTTCAATTAAGAAAGTTTATTTCTAACCAAAAAATAAAAATTCTCCGAATTCCTTGAATTCCTTTAATCATCTGAATTCTTTGAATTTCTTGTATTCTCTAAGTTGATTGAATTCTATGAATTGCTTGAATTCTCTGAATTACTTAAATTCAGATAGTTTAGAGAATTTAAAGGCATTCAAATATATTGAGGAATTCAGAAGAATTCAAGTAAGTTAAGCTTTATGGAAAATGTGGGGTGTAAAAGAAAAAATCCTGCTAAGGCTGGATTCAAGTGTGTATAAAATTAATAAAACAATTGAAAAAACAAGCAGAATGCGAAAAATACATGTCCTAGTTAGCTTTACATTTTTTTAATATAATAGTATAAGTCTATAGAGGATTACGGTTTCCAGGAGGGTTTACATGTACTACTCTATAACTTTTCATGATTGAGCAGGTGATACCTGCTGGAGTTTCATCAACTTCTTGTTCGGTCAGTTGGCTAACCCTGCTGCTTAGCATGTTTATTTTTGCCCGATTGCTAACGTGATAAATATATAAATATATTCCAGTAAGACTATTAAAACTATCCAATATTGAAAAGACATAACCATTTGATGTTGATAATACAATTTGTTCTTGGATTGGCATAGGCTCAAATGTAGATTTTCCTCTTCTCATTCGAAGTGATGTATTCGCTGGAAGAATGAAAACGCCTGGCAGGAGGAGCCATGGAATTGGCAGGAGGAGACGCGGAATTGGCAGGAGGAGACATGCAATTGGCAGGAGGAGACCTGGACCTGTCACGTATAGAAGGCTCGACAGGAGCAAGAGGCCTCTGAGGTGAATTTCTGTCAGAACAATTAGAAGGTTCTCTACTAGAAACACCAGGAATAGGAGCGCCATTAGGTAGACAATCGAACTGTAAACCTAGCTCTGGAACAAGAAAAAGAGGATTACAATTTTTTTTATGTTGGTTTGTGGCAACATGGTGAGAGAAGTGTATACAAAAATAAGAAAAACGGTTTCGCCCATTTCTCGGCTCTCGAAATGGAATAGTTTTACCATTAAAGATAAACATGGCTAACTCATAAGGGGTCATCCATAAATTAAGTAACGCATTTTTTTTCCAATTTTTCACCCCTCTTTTCACCCACTTGAGAAAGTGGACGTACAAAAGGATGAAAAAAGTACGTATGAAAGGACGTACTAAAGATACGTTCACTTTTCCAAATGAGCACCCACGTAGCAAGTCATAACAAGTCAAGTAAAGTAAATTCGAACTGGAAATCAGGACACCAGATTTTAGAAATGGTGCGCTTACTTAACTATTATTTAAAAAATACTTATGCTAATTGTAGATGAATTAAAATGTATTTTTGGAACCGAAAATAAAGCAATTGACGCATCAGCAATACAAGTCGCTTTTGTCGTGAAAATTTCTACCTCAGACGGTATTGCGGGTTAGAATCAAAACATGCAATTCTTCTTTATATAGGGAAAAACATATCGATGTGTCCAAACGAGAAAGTTCCATTGAGGAGAGACCAAATGAAAATATATATATTTCAAAGATATATTATTTTTAGGAATATATTAATAGGGTAGCGCTTACAAATAAAATGTTCAATTTGCCAAAATGGTACCCCCTAAATGTGCTTCTCTTAGGAGAAGAAACTCACCGGAATTTAAGAAAAAAGTTTTAGAGGTGTCAAGAAGTTTTCAAAATTTTTGAAATTTGTTCTGTGAATGCAAACTTGTAGACAATTTTTTGTGTGTATTGCTTCAAGTAGAAAGGAAGAATAATATATTTGAAAACAATCAAAATACTTCCTGCTGAATACAGGAATATTTTCTAATGGAGAAAAGAATGTTTTTTTTTCTTATGCTGCATTAACATTTAAATTTAAAAAGTTTGAAAAAATATTAAAAAATAATGTCTGCATTCATCAGGAATTTTTCTCATTATTTGAAATTTGTTGTTCCTACTTGCTAGCTCGAAAACTACCAAAAAATTATTTTTGTACAATTCTTGCAATATATGCAGGTCTCGAAAGAAACTGGAAGTAGATTATTTTAATTTTTGCAGAAAAAGTATAACACGTGCGCGTATGGTACTTGCCAACTTTAGATGCGTTTTTCTCAAAAAGCGGGTTTTCAATGTTACAACTTCATTAAATGCCCCGGCGGCTTGCACACTGTTCTAATTTTATACTAAATATTCACCAATAGAGTTGAGGATGATTGCCAAGGTGAAGACCTGAGTATAAACGACCCTCATTTTTTGAAAGTAGAGGAAAAATAGCTGAATGAATTAATGAAGAATTTGGTTAACAGTATAACAAACGATTATTCTAGTGTTTCATCAGGGTATATAATATATTCTATAATTGTTATTTTATCGATTCTAATGAAGATTGTCTGTCTGCGATATTTGAATTTCATCAGCTGGTATTAAGAATAAACACCTAAGGCGTCATTCAACAAAAGTGATATCACAATCATTTATATGTACTACTTTGGACATTATCTACAAGGCTAGCGCATTCGGCACAAAAAATCACTGAAGACTTTGAAATAGGACATTTATGTGTCAATAAAACTTGTAAAAAACGTTGAGTGATCCCGCAAGATGGCTGAAAATGTCCAAGCGATGCCTTATTTTCAGTAGGCTTAAGCTGCTCCTGTCTGGCCTCGCAGGTGAAGTCAATTAAAATTCGACGTAGTCACGCTCAGATCTATCCTGTAAATATCAAGCTCATGCCAAAAAATTCCTAGGTGGTAGCTCGATTCGAATTTGAGGCAGAAAACCTGACAAATACTTTAATTGGAGAAGAAAAACTCTTAGGTTCAACAACCATCCATAAAGCATCCATGAAAATTACACTATCTCACAGGACGAGAGCTCTCTGAAGCCATCTCGCAAGTGCCTTGGCATGTTTTGGCACGCGGGTATGGATTTGAGGTTACGAACCAGTGACAGCTTCGCTCCTCAGAGAGCACCGATCAGAAGAAAAATTATTTTATTCGAATATAGTAGATACAGTCGCCGCAGCTTCCTTCTAAGGTGTCGATACCTCTCCTACTTTTCCTTCACCTTGGCTGTGATGTTGTATTCGGCCGGAGCTGAGAATTCGATCACGAATATAGTTCGTTTCTGGAAGACCTGTAGAACGATGACAAGCCTCGAGTATGCAATGGAGAGTGCTTTTCGAAAATCGTAGTTCCGAAAAATTTGGCACTTAACGTTTTGAACAATTGTCTCTATCTTCCTTGGAGCGTTCGCTAGAACAGGGTCGCAGCCAAGACACCTGGATAGTTCTCGCATGTGTTATAGGTACTGAGCGTGTGCATGACACGCTCTGCACCTATCTCTGGAAACTGCATTAACGTGAAATGCGGCTACGGTATACTAAGGTGGAAATGACACCGTCGTGACACGCGAAAATGAAACTCTCTGTGCCTGCATTAAGTCCGGATGATATGAGGGAAGCAAAAATTAGCTCCTTCGACAAGGTCTGATCTTCTACATTTCTGTCAGAGTTTCCGCGCATTTTTCCGTCGAGGAGCTGTTGAAGGAAGTTTTAAAACTCTGCTTTCTTTACTTAGGTTTTTATAAGTGAGCCATCTAGATGGAGTAATGCACTTTCCTCACTTCTGATGTTACTATTCAGGCCAAGCGTCTCGGCCGCCTTCACCGCGACTTTGTGAAGCACGCTACTTTGCCAATCCTCTCGCGTTTCCTGACCATTTTTAGGAGAACATCTCTTCCATTTGTGACGATGTAACATGCAAGCATGTTATTCGCAGATACCTTGTTTAACGCCGACAGATTAGATGACCAAATCTCTTGAAGGAGACGTCTGTATCTGCTTCGGGGAGCCTCCTTCACTAATGTTATGCCCTGAATGCCGCACTCGAGTACGCCCAGGTATGGATAGGTCTCTTCAGTATCAAGGAGTCTAATAATAACACTCATATCTACAAACCCAGAGTCCCCGGAAACGCCAGTAATTCGTCATTGCTTCAGCTGAATTTTGGCACACTTGTCCCATTTATAGTTTACAGCAATCTCTTTTGTCTACCCCTCGACGACACTTAAAGTAGCCTAAAGCTGGCTTGCACTCGAAGCATAGATCTTCAAGCCATCAATATAAAATACGTGAGATAACTCATGGTCGCCATGATCAGTGTTGCCGTAGAGGTACCCCGGAGACTTTCGTAGTGCGAGAGATAGTCTAACACCAGCTACTTCGGAATAGGCGTCTCCAACTTTAAATATAAGATGAAGATGCGGGCTAGATGTTGCTGTGTACAAGTAAACTTCTTCACCAGAAGTTTTTGATACCATCAATTTAATTATTTTCTTAAAAATTTAACTCTTCTGGTAGATAACATAACTGCTTAGTTAGGAATTCAACTCTTTCTGTAAAAAATTCAACTATTTAGTTAAGAGTTAACTTTTTGCTAAAAATGCATATTTTCAGGTTGAAAATTCTACTTTTTTGGAATAAAACTTCAACTACTTTTTATTAAAACTTCACTTCTTTAGTAAAAATTTCATCCTTATTTTCTTATAAACTTCCGGGCACATTTTCCTCAAGTCACCTATCCGGGACCTGACCTGCCATTAGTTGGGATGCTTTTTTTGTAGAATTTGCACATTTTTTAAGAGACATGCCATTATCATAGATATGCTAACGAATCATAGATAAATTATTATTAGAAAAGTATAAATGAAAGATTTATTAGGTCAGTAAAACAGAAATTAGCGCTCTCAAATTTACTAAACAAACAACGTTTAATTATTTCCAGTGTTTTAACTTATTAAATAAAACTATTATCGATTCTGTAATGTGCCAGAGAAAAATTGTTACAATGTGTATAATTTTCTAAAATTTCAGATAGTTTTTAGAATGTACACTTTCAAGTTCACCGCCATGTCTGGCTCCCTCTGCGCCTGGCGTCTGCTTCGACACGTCACGTCGTCTCCTCGTAGTTCACAAATAAAATCGTGATCCGTAGTAAAAATCAACCCATTTTCACTAATCATTTTGAAAACCCACTTAGTTCCGGATAATTATTTTTATTAAATTCATTAAATTAAAGTGTAGTGCTGTATATTCATTGTTTTCTTGCTTCCTTCCTATCTTAAAATCACCACGTGGATTCAGCAATAGCTAAAACATTTTCGCATCAATGATTGAACCTCTGTTTCAATCTCCTGGCGAGAATTTTTTAATTTGATTTGGCTTTTAAAGTTCACCGTATTCTTTACGATGAGGCTTAAAAGACAAATCCAGTTACCCATTTCTCGTCTGGAGCCAGAATTGCCAGAATTATTGCGCCTTGAAAATAAGTCTGATCCGTGTGGAAACATGTTGGCGATTTTTTATTAAATCATCGAATAACCGAAAAAAGGCCGGCACTATGTTAATATATTACAATATTTTTTGTCGATTTTTTAAATCAAGTTGAAGATTGAGTAATTTTATGATTGAGAGGATTCTAAACTTACCCAGAGAATTAAGAATAACAACCAAGGTGAATATCAGCGTATAAAGGTTCCTCATTTTTGATTAAATAATGGAAAAACATACATCAGCAACTGATAATTTTAGTTCTAGCCAAACCCTCACACCTCATTTGGTTCTTCCAAATGTCTCATTAAACGGAAGAAAAGGAATCTAAAAAAGGACGTTTTTTAGGATTTCCTATAGAAACTGTTCCGATATCTGTATTGCTTGAATAAATGATGACGTTAATTATTAGGTATTAACCATTTTTATTGATTAGAGATGTATCTAAGGGTTAAAAGCTAAAAAAATATATTTTTCCTCAAAATGAACGTTTTACTGTAACTTTTTTAATGGGCCTAAACGTAAAAGAATGGATGATATCCATTTGTATATTTTTAATTCGAAAAAACCCTTTCGAGTCGGTCAATATTTGACGACTGTAGACCATTTTGAATAGTAATTTCCAGATTTTCACCACAGACGCGCAGCAAAAGTTTATTATTATCAGTGAATCTCTCAACATAAATATTTCTGGATGGCTTTTAAAAACAAAACCAAAGTTTTGGTCTTTTTCCGGTTGGCAAACGTTTTTCCAGGTCGTTAAAATTAATGACCACGATTAATCAAAACGTTATTGTTTGAAGGTTTAAGAGGAGCGATTATGATTTTCAAACAATTGAAATTACACAACATTTTTATTTTACAAATTGAAGAAAAAAAAGTAGTATACAAGATAAAATCATGGACGTGTGCTATTTTTTTAATTGGATTTCGAGATAAACCAAGGTAAAATGGATTGATTGTGTAAAAAAATTATTATTATTAATTCTTTTCTTATATAATATGAGCATTTATATTTCAATTATTACTACTACCTAATCTTGACGTCACGTATGTCACACTTTTGTCACACTTTGTTCAGGATTCAATTTTCAAGGGATGATAAAACAACCTTTGAAGTAAATTCAGAGATATATCCTAGTAAGTAAAAGTATCTTGCACTTATTTTGAAGTCATTTAAATATTCTAAATATCTCTGAATTTTCTAAATTTCATAAATGCGCTCAAATCCATGATTTCTCTGAAGTGACTTCATTCCCTAAATTTTCTGATATCCTTGAATTTTCGGAAATTTTGTAGTTTTCAGAAATCTTTGAATTTCCTAACAATCTCTAAATTACTTGAATTCTCTAAAATATATGAAATATATTAAATCGTTCATTCCTCTCAATTACCGGAAATCCGTCTATTCTCTGAACTTCTGGAATATTCTAAATTCTCTGAATTCCCTGTATTCCCTCAATGTTTTCAAATACTTGAAATACTCTGAATTTCCAGAAATTCTCTAAATTCCCTGAAATACATTAATTCTTTAAATATGCTAAATTCCTTCAATTCCTTGAATACCTTGAATTCTATCAAATACCTGATTTCTCTTGATTATTTGAAATCCTTGACTATTCTGAATTGCCTAAATTCCTTAAATAATTTGAATTTCTTGAATTCTTTCAATATTCTAAATTCCCTTGATTCCTTAAATATTCTAAATATCCCTAAATTTTCTCAATTTCATAAGTGCGCTGAAATGCATGATTTCTCTGAATTCAATTAATTTCTTGAATGTACTGAAATTCCTGGAATTATCTGAATTCCTTCAAAATTTCATAATTCCTTAAATTCCTAAAAATCTCAGAATTCCTTGAATTCTCTGAATTTCCTAAATTCTTTCAATTCCTTGAATTCTCTGAATTATTTGAATTCCCTGCATTCCTTAAACTCTCGGAATACGTTGTATTCTCTAAATTGCTTGAATTCTCTAAAATGGTTGACTTTTCTGAATTACTTGAATTCATTGAATTTCTTGAATTCTATGAATTTCTTAAATTCTTTGAATTATCTGCATTCTCATAATTTCCTGAATTCAAGAAATTCAGATAGTTTAAAGAATTTTATAGAAATTCAAATATGTTGACGAATTCAGAAGAATTTAGAAGATTTCAAGTAAGTTAAGCTTTATGGAAAACGTGGGGTGTAAAAGAAAAAATCCTGCTAAGGCTTGATTCAAGTGTGTATAAAATTAATAAAACAATTGAAAAAACAAGCAGAATGCGAAAAATACATGTCCTAGTTAGTTTTACATTTTTTTAACATAATAGTATAAGCCTATAGAGGATTACGGTTTCCACGAGGGTTTACATGTACTACTCTATAACTTTTCATGATTGAGCAGTGGGAACCTACTGGAGTTTCATCAATTTCGTTTCCGGTCAAGGGGGTAGCCCTGCCGCTTAGCATGTTTATTTTTGCCCGTCTTCTAATGTGATAATTATATAAATATAATCCAACAAGACTATCGAAACTATCCAATATTGAAAACACATCACCATTTGATGTTGATAATACAATTTGTTCTTGGATTGGCATAGGCTCATACGTAGTTCTTCCTATTGCCATTTGAAGTGATGCATTGGCTGGAAAAGTGTATCTTCGAAGCTCGAATATCCGGTGCGGATTCGCATAGGAATTGAGCCTAATAAATTTCAGTTGATCAAGTTCACACCCATATCCGTCAGAAGAAGGAAGCCTTTCAGGAGGAGCCATGTACCTGGAAGGAGGAGGACGCCTTGAAGTATTACGGCTGGCAGAAGGAGACCTGGACCTGGCACGTATAGAAGGTTCGACCGGAGCAAGAGGCCTCTGAGGTGAATTTCTGTCAGAAGAATGAGAAGGTTTGCCACTAGAAACACCAGGAATAGGAGCGCCATTAGGTAGACAATCGAACTGTGAACTTAAATCTGGAACAAGAAAAAGAGGATTACAATTCTTTTTAAGTTGGTACATTTTAAGAAACCCCTTGTGGCAATATTGTGAGACAAGTATATAGAAAAATAAGAAAAACTGTTCCGCCTGTTTCTCGGTTCTCGAAATAGAACAGTTTCACCATTAAATATAAACATGGCCATCTCATAAGGGGCCATCTAAAAATTAAGTAACGCATTTTTGCCCAATTTTTTACCCCTCTCTTCACTCACTTGAAAAAGCTGACATACAAAAGGATGTAAAGAAGTGAGTATAAAAGGACGTAAAAAGTACGTATAAAAGAGCGCACAAAAGGACGTTCCAAATTGGGATACAAAATGACGTCCTTTGGTACGTCCTCTTTTACGTCCTTTTATAAGTAATTTTTCACGTCCTTCTGTATGTCCACTCTTTCAAGTGGGTACCCACGTAGCAAATCGTAGCAAGTCAAGTAAAGTGAATTCGAACTGGAAATCAGGACACCAGATTTTAGAAATGTTGCGCTTAATTAACTGTTATTTTAAAAATACTTGTACTTATCGCAGACGAATTAAAACGTATTTTTTGGAACTGAGAATAAAGAAATTGACACATCAGCAATACAATTCGCCGTACTACACCGTGGCTTATGAAGTTCGTAAGATGTTAGTCGATCTTGAAGTCTTTTATCGTGAAACTTTCTACCTCAGTCAGTATTGCGAATTAGGATCAAAACATGCAATTCCTTTTTTATATAGGGAAAAACATATCGACGTGTCCAAACGAGAAAGTTCCATTTAGAAGATACCAAATGAAAACGTGCCAACTCGCGTGGTAAATTCTCGAAGCTTCAAGATCCCATATAAATTGTATTGGGAATATCAGCCTCCTCAAATCATCATTTGTAAGTTAAATTGACTAGTAGTATTAATTTCAAAAATTGTAACAAAGACTTTATTTTTATGCATATTATTCTTCAGAATGATAGGAAAAAGACAAAATGCTAATTCAATCGTTTACATATGTAAATTGGTATATTTTACCAAATATTAGCAAAGATATATTATTTTTAGGAATATCTGTAGTAGGCTAGCGCTTACAAATTAAATGTTCAATTTCCAAAACGGTAACCCCTAAATGTTCTTCTCTCCAGGAAAAGAAACTCACCGGAATTAAAAAAAAAGTTTTAGTGCTGCCAAGAAGTTTTCAAAATTTTTGAAATTTGTTCTGTGAATGCAAAATTGTAGACAATTCTGTGTGTGTATTTTTTCAGGCAGCAAGTAAGAATATAAAATTGAAAACAATAAAAAAGCTTCTGCTAAATACAGGAATTCCTTTTGATGGAGAAAACAATGTCTTTTTCTTTTGGATTTGGCTGGATGTACATTTATTTTTAAAAAGTTGCAAAATGTTTTACCAGAAACTTATTTAGTTAATTTAAATTAAATAGGTTTCAAGAAAACAAATGTTGTTTTCTTCAAATCATTGTTAATATAGTCGAATCCAAAAGTAATTTTTTCTTTAATAAAAAAGAATTCCTGTATTCATCAAGAATTTTTTCATCATTTGAAATCTTTTGTTCCTACTTGGTAGCTCGGAAACTACACACCAATAATTTTGGTACAATTCTTGCACTATACGCAGGTCTTGAAAGAAAGTGGAAGTATATTATTTTAATTTTTGTAGAAAAAGTATAACACGTGTGCGCAAGGTACTTCCCAACTTTAGATGCGTTTTTCTCAAAAAGCGGTTTTTCGAAGTAAGAACTTCAAAAATGCCCCGGCGACTTGTTTGTTAACTTAAAGGGTTCGTCTTAGGTTCAAGATGCCGGATAATAATCCAGCTATATGATCTTATACGTAACTCCATACCAGCCACAAGGGGCTTTTTCATTCAAACGCACACATTTCTAATTTTAAACTATTATATTCACCAATAGAGTTAAGGATGATTGCCAAGGTGAAGACCTGAGTATAAGCGACCCTCATTTTTCTGAAGTAGAGGAAAAATGGCTGAATAAATTAATAAAAAATTTGGTTATCTTCTGCGATATTTTAATTCCATCAGAAAGTTTTAAGAAAGAACACTTACGTACTAAATTTAACAAACGTGATATCACAATAATTTATATGTACTACCGTTGGATATTATCTACAAAGCTAGCGCGCACGGCACTGCAAATCACTCAAGGTTTTAAGATACGACGGTTATACTTAGCAATCATGTGAAATTCGCGGTGCGCAATTTTTAAAATTTTATCTTTAATTTATACCAATAAAACTTAGGCTTAAGCCGCTGCTGGCTGGCCTAATCAAGAAATATTTGAATTGGAAAAGAAAAACTTTAGGTTCAACAACCATCCATAAAGCATCCATGAAAATGACACTATTTCACAGTATAACCGCGGTAAACAACAGGTGGTGGCCACAGGGAACGACGAAATCACAGCGACAGGTCGGCGAAATCCTCGTGTGTATTGAGGACTAGAGCCCTCTGAATCCATCTCGCAAGTGCCTTGGCATGTTTTAGCACGCGAGTATGGCTTTGAGGATGCGAACCAGTGATAGCTGCACACCTCAGAGAGCACCCATCAGAAGAACAATTATTTTACCCGAATATTATAGATATATTCGCCGCAGCTCCCTTCTAAGGTCTCCTTCTAATATCTCTCCTACTTTTCCTTCTCCTTAGCTGTGATGTTATATTCGGCTGGATCCGGGAATTCGATCACGAATATAGTTCGTTTCTCGAAGACCTGGAGAACGATGTCCCATTGTCGGGTTCTCTGCGCGGTTGATCGTTTTGAACCGCATCTACAACTTTTTTTGTGGTTTGGTGGTGTAACTGTTGTTCGCACGAGCAGCTAGAGAAAGGGTTCGTCCATCCTTGTAGAGCCCCGTATGTAACCCAGAATTACCGTTTATGACAGCTCACCCAGGTGCCATTCAGCTTTCGGCACGGTTGTTACGCCTTCGCTTGGAGGTTTTTCCTTCTGGACCATCCCTGGACTGGATGTCACCCACTTTGCCTCCAGTGGGCGTAATAGTAGTAAGAAGTAAGTAGTTGTAAGAAGTTGCGGTATAGGTCACGCCCCTGCGACAGAAGGTAAAGCTCGACGCATGTGCAGAGTTTCTAGTGTGGGCACCACTAGAACCAACTTTTCGGTAATTAATGTAGACCCCTGGTATATCGATTGAGCTTCGATCCATGTCAGGTATCTACATTACTCACTGTTGGTAATTATCTGATGGATCTCATTTCCATGCCGATGGAACAGCATGGAATAGAAACATTAAACTTAACATCGAACAGAACCATCCTCGGTCGGTAAGTAGCCCAGTAGTCAGGAAGTATAATTATGAACAGCCAGCGCCAGATTAAAATGAAGATGGTGGGCATATTCAAGTTTTTCAAAAACTGATGAAATAGAAAATTCGCTCCAAATTTCCAAAGGCTGATGTCTTCTTATATTGGTTTTCTCAAAAGTTACATAAACAAAACTGAATATCAAAAATTAAACACGAGCGCGTAACATATTCAGATACTAACTCTCAACATCTAGATGGCTGCTTTACTTTTGAATATAAAATATGATAATCCTAAACATCTAGATTTAATTAGAAATATCCATTTTACTTCATGTAACTCGTGTAAGGTGCACAGAAAAAAAACAAAAGGTAATGAGGTAGCGATGCCACACGATAGTGTTAAGAAGTATGAGAGTCTTGAAACGTGGTACGTTGCGATTCGTTGAGTATGGTCTGGGTTCGCCTGATTCGTTGATTAATTTAAAATAGATTTAGTTCTAAGGAAAAAGGGAAGTAGAAGAGTGACTAAAGCCGAATTGAGAGGTCATTTTGTTGTTCTTACTGTGTTTGAAAACAACGACAGAATACTTCCACATAGAAAATTTCATTGTTTAAAATAAATTTCGAGTCGTCAGAGATTGTGAGAAGGATCAAGGTGTTTAAGCAGCAACGCCGAGTCTACCAAGGTAAATATCAAATTTGTAGGGATCGAATAGTTATTGTAAATCTTGTTATGGTTGGCGTGTTTGAATTGAAGCCTTTGTAGAAACTATTTGAAATTGAAAATCTTCGCGAATGGGATAACTTTAAAAGCATTTTATGTGAGGGGGATGTTAAATAAGAACAAAGTCTTATCAGTCCCTTTTTCGCAGCTCGGTGTTTTTCAATTTATCACGAGTTTGATTAGATCTTTCTCTTGATCATCCATCCAGCTCTTCAAGCACTGCAAGGGACTCGCCACTAAATTTGACTTGAAAGAATCCTATCCAGATTACTAAAAGGGATAGCTTCGAACAGCTTCTCTAACATATTTCTTTGCTGACATAAGAAAATTTGTTGGGAGAGTGAGCGGAAAGGAGAAAGAATTTGAAAGTGTTGGGAGTGCGGAAGGAAGATAATGAACTAACGAACGTGGTGGAACTCTTGGCCGCGCATACGAAAATCGTGGCGAACGTGAAAAGGTCAAAGAAAGTAAATGGTGGGATGTAGCTCCATTTGACGACATGGGAGAATAAAAGGGACTCAATTAACGCCAAAGAAAAATTGAAAGCCTCGGGTCTTTGGATGTAGGAGAACTTAACTGAAAGGGAGGAGCAAATCCAGGAGTGGTTGAGAAGGAAGAAGAAAAGAATGGAAAAGGGGGGGATGAAATAGACCTGAGATTCCTGAGGGCGAGAGTAGGTGAGACGACCTAGCTCTGGAGCGAGCAGGAAGGAGTGAATGAGTGCGGAAGTGGAAAAGAAAGCAATGAGGGGGGGATAGTGATAGTGAGAATGAAAAAGTGCTAGGGCACCATGTACGAAAAAAGAACGTGTTCAGAGACGTTAAGGAGAATGGAAGAGGGATAATATTTTTGGAAAGCTCATTGCTGTTTGTGAGTATGGTTATAGTTATGTTGAAAGATAGTGTAAAATGAGTTTTTGGATAAGTAGAACTGTTAAACGGAAGATTGGCTATTGGCGTGATGGTTCATGCTAGGTCCCCGCGTAGGTTACAATTTTGTTGGTTCAATTGCAGAATAGGCGCGTCACCTCTGTTTTGGCAGGAAAAAAAATGTTTTGCGACA
Source organism: Andricus curvator (assembly GCA_932195095.1). NCBI lineage: Eukaryota > Metazoa > Arthropoda > Insecta > Hymenoptera > Cynipidae > Andricus > Andricus curvator. The sequence continues at coordinate 172,767 of CAKNYM010047033.1, read as the reverse complement.
ACAAACTATTAGAACCTTTAATTGAACGATAAATGAAGCGATTTGACAAGGCAAAAAATTAAAATTATTGTTACTTTTGTTACTACGATGTCTCAAATATGGAGTTTCACGCAATTCAGATGTTACTTGAGACGGGAGGACGCCATCTTGGCTATCGATGACAATCGAGATATGTATGTCAGAAAAATAAAAAATAGATATGTTTTGGTCACAAAAATAATGTTGGTTAAACCCCTACCCCTTTCCAACTTCTTGTTGTTGTTCAAATCCCTACCCCTCTCCAACGTTTCGTCTCCTCCCGTCTCAAGTGACAGCTGATGTGCGTGAAACTCTCCTTTCAATTTTAATTATTTACAGTATTTCTGGCCGTACGGGTGTTTAAAAGTACCTAAACGGTGAGTTGAATATGATAATTTAGATATCGTGACAGACCCATATTTGAGACATCGTAGTAACAAAAGTAACAATAATTTAAAACGTTTGCCCCATCAAATCGCTTCATTTATCGTTCAATTAAAGATTCTAATAGTTTGTTGCCGAAAAAAAAAAAATTTTCCAGCCAAAATGGGGGTGACGACCCTATTCTGCAATCTAACCATTTTGTTCTTTTATAATTTTGTTCTTTGTCATTATGCTTTTCTTGGGTGTTTTAAGAAGAACCCAGATAACAATGCGTGAGGGCGCACTGTAGCTGCAGATGTGCGAGCTGGATGTGTCGCCAAGAACGCTAGCACGGTGTATACACGAGCTGAGGGTGATCAATGTTCACTCAAGGTGAGCACACTCGGTGTGCACGATGTGCAGCACAGTGTGCTACCATATGTGCTGTCACAGTGCACGTATTGTGTGAGAGCAGAATTTCCCGCTTTGTCAGCGCACGCGCGATCATTCGATCAAATATGGCGAGCGCTGGCAGTCGACAAAGATGTCAAGTGTGCATGGCGTGGAAGTTGCAAGTCGTCTCGGCGTCGCTTTTGTGTAATTGTTTCATCATACGTGTTTGTGTTTCCTCCCGGCCGGCTAAAGATGATAACGCTGGAAAGTAATGGTTTTAATATATTTCATAATTTATTTCTAAATGTTTAAATGTATTTCTTACAAATGAAAACACCTACAATAACTTTAAAACTTATTTCGCTGGGCAGTAATTTTTTCGAACTTTTATTTGTGTATATATTTTCTTCCGAAATTTAGAATGCAAAACAAAAATTGTGATAAAAATTAAAAATGTCAAAAACACCATTTCTCGACGTTCATTTACCAATCGCTCGATTGTTAGACCCATTATTTGTCGAGTGCCTGGCGTGGCTTGTAAACCTAACCTAATTATGCAAGGGCTGTTTCCCGGCACGCGCGAGCCGACACGACGTGCGTCACATATGTGGTTGCATTGTAAAGGCAGTGTGCCGACACGCTGTGTCGACACGAGGCGCGACGCATATGAGGCGTTAGGTACAAAAACTACCTAACTCGAAAAGTCGTGTTTTGAGATTAATCAATTTAAAGATTTCGAATTGTTATGCAACTAAGAAAATATTAATTTTAAAATTAATCCTTTTATACAAATAAAGTATCAACATTTAGGAATAGAATCCTGTTGTTAAAATCAATTTTTTTCTCAAAGAAATTATTTAAAAATTGGAAAATAAGCAAAAAGAGTTAGGTTGTTCTTCCATAGAACGGAGTTTGAGGATTTGTTTTTCACTAGTTTTACCTCTTAATCATTATTTAATGGTTTTTAATCACATATTCATTCATTTAAACAACATGATATTGTTAAAAAATCAAAAATTATTTATAAATTACACTTTATTATAAAAAATTATTTTAAAAAATTGTCAACATGTTAATTTAAAAAAATATTTGCCAATCGATTCTATAGAAAAAATTCAGAAGAAAACTCCTTTGAGATTTTTCCGTTAAACGCTATGTTACTGGGGTAAAATTGTTATAAACAATTTCGAGCGAAAGCGGAAAGCCACATCGCATACGGGAGAGGACAGCGGCAGCGCGGCGTGCGTTGAGTATTACGCGATTCATGTTAACAATTGTTATTTTCACATTACTTTTAAGTTATGTTAAGAAAAATCAGTTTAAAGGTTTGAAACTCTCTAGAACTAAGAAAACTTTAATATTAGATTAAATGGTTTGATGTACAATGAAATATGACTATTGAAAAGTGAAATTCTGTCGAGAAAATAATTTTTTCATTTCAGAAATTTATGTATTGAACGGACGTTTTAAACATTAATCAAAAAATTTTCGTAAAATAACTTTTTATTTTCACATAGCAATACATTCTTACATATTTATAAAATTTATGCAAACAATACAACTTTAATCCAATTTCTTTCTACTCGTCCATTTCAGGCTCCTCATCTGACATCAAATCGTTCGATTCAAGATTATTCTCTTCCGTCATAGTAACTGCTAATAACCAATCTCTATTTTCCGACATTAAGAAAGGACAAAAAAATTGTAAATCTTTTTTCTTCTCTTTTGTTATACCTGGTTTTGAAATTGGTAAGATTTGTAATTCGGCATTTGTTTTGCGGGAATTATCAAATCTCACAGAAGTGCTTTCATATCCAGAGTATACAAGGACTTCGCTATTTTGTGTATAAGTTATCATCACATATTTTTGGATTGAAAAAATATGTTTCTTCAGTTTCAGATTATTTTTGTACATAATACCCAAACTATTGGACCAATCATTAAGCAACTCACTACTCATAGCAACCTCAAACGGCTTTGGATTCTGTCTTGCATCTTTCATAATATTTAAATATCCCTGCGGACTTTCAATTTTTTCTTTCTTTTTCAGAATACTTCCGTAAATTCCAAAATTACGGTCACACTGACAATAACTGTGTCCACGGACTGGAAATATCTGAGTTATTTCAACATTATAAGTTTGGGCAAACCAAGTGCAAAATCTAACTACATTTAAGTTTTTGTTTTGTCCTCCTGCGGAAGCGGAAAAAATAACTATTTTCTTATAGTTAGTGTGATCTGCTAATTTTTTCTTCATGAAGTTTTCTAAAAAACTGCACACAGAATTTGAGTCTTTTTTTCCTTCGCTTTCTAAAAAGCAAAACATCTTGCTGTCTCCGTCATTAAAACAATGAATATTAAAAACGTACAAGCTCAAAATCCTCTTGTAGTAATGCGAATTAATATTAAGTTTTGGCAGTGTCAAGTTTTGAGCATAATCAAATTCTAAAACAAGTGTATCTTCATACATTTTTTCTTGGTCACTACTTGTATTTCCGCCCTTCTCAAAAATATACTTTTTTTTAATTCTTTGTATTGTTTCACTTTTTTCAAATGCTCTTCATAAGCTAATTTGCAACTGTCATTTGGATTAGTTTGAAGTGTAACTCAGCATTTTGTACAAAAATCACATATATCGGATTTTGGTGATCTAAACGAATATTCACTATTCTTACGAAAAAATTGGTGATATGTGCTATACTTCATGGTCAGAGCTTTTCCAGTTTTTTCTGCATAACATTCTTTGAATAAATTGTACAAAATCGTGACGTTCAATTCTGGATTGTCAAAGAATTTTCTTTCTGACTTCTGGTGACTATAATGTGATTTCTTATTTGGAAAAGTGGCCCAGTGCTCTTTCACCATTTTCCAAGTGGCTTTGGGGATTTGTCGAGGCCGATTCTTATGTTTTCCTCTGTTTTCAGTTGCAACTAAAGCTCCTAGAAATCATATATGTATCATCAAATATTTAAAATCATGACATTCTGATTAATTTATGTATGAAAGAACTCGATTGAAAACAAATCATAAACAATTTTTTAGTACAAAATAATTTAAACGACATTTCAACTAACCTTTTTTGCAAAAACGGTGAACAGTCTTCATTCGTTCATCGCTCACTTGAAAGAGTTTTTGCAGAAAACTTTTGCAAATTCTTTCTCCTTTTCCATTTTGGGTAACATAATAACGCCAAGAAAGGTCCCTGTTTTTAGTTACTGGATTTTTAGTTGCATTTTTTATTTCAATTTTTTCAGTGCTATTCATTAAAAAAGTATCCTGACTTTCTTTATTTAAGGCATGAAATGATTGAAACTGATCTTTCTGGTCAGTAAGATTCATCAATTTGTGACAATTTTTCTTACAGCACTGAATAATATAAACAAATTTCTTAGCTGGAATTTCCGTTTGTCTTTTCTTCGTAACGTAACCTCTACCGACAGCGCTTCTTATCTTTCTGCGATTCTGCTCCCACTTGTCACATCTCACACGTTTTTTTGCACCCTTCGGAAGACTAGTATTACTACTTGACGTCGTGTCTGTTAATGATTCATCCATGTTAATTAATACAATAATGAACTATACAGGCAGTAGGAATTGAAATAACAGAAATACAGATGATCCGACTACTGCGATCTGCACAGCTGAGCGAAAGCGGTGAGCGGGCAGGGGACACGGGACCCCGCGCGGTATATGCGTATGCGAGTGCGCGCGCACCTCGAAAAACGCGTAATTAGAGATGGAAAAGTTTTTTTAATGTTATTTTCAAGTTGTATACTATCAAGTAGGATTTACAGATTATAAAAAAGCAATTTACTGAAAAACAACCTAACCCGGGTTAGGTGATTTTTGTACCTAACGCCTCATATGAGTTTACATGTGTCGGCATTTCCGCCATCACAACGTGTCGACAATTCTGCACATCGTGCACGCACCATGTGGGCTCAGTATCGACATTTTGTTATCTGGGAAAGTGCGAGTAAAAGCAGAGAAAGGGAAAGTAAGGTTAGGCGCTAGGTCACTGCGACGATGAGAAGGACAAGTTGGCGATTTTTTATTAAAACATCAAATAACCAGGAAAAAAACCTACACTATGTTAATATATTATAATATTTTTTGTCGAGTTTTTAAATCAAGTTGAGGATTGAGTAATTTTATGATTGACTGGATTCCATACTTGTTCAGAGAATTAAAAATAACAAACAAGGTGAACATCAGCGTATAAAAGTTCCTCATTTTTGATTAAATAATGGAAAAACAGACGAACGCCGGATCTTGATGACAGTGTAACTAATGGATATTCTGATTCTTCGAGTATATATAATAATCTAACATATTTGTTTTTTCACCTTCCTGAGCTCACATCGAAAACGACTGATTTGTGGGCTTCGTGACACGAATATTTTTTATCAGCATCAGATAATTTATTCAGTTCCAGCCAATTCCTCACACGTGTATTATTATTTTACCTTAAGCAAATCAGCTAATGTATGTCTCAAGTAAACGATAATAAAAATATAATGAAGTTACGCTTTATTTTTTATGGTTCTTCTGAATCACTAATCAAGCGAAAAAAAGGAAACTAAAAAATAACTTTTTTTAGGATTTCCTATAGGGTTCAAAGCTGAAAAAATATTTTCCCAAAAAATGCACGTTTTACTGTAATTTTTTCTCAATGGGCTAACAAGTAAAAGAATTAATGATATCCCTGCGTATACTTTACGTAATATTTTGAATTTCTTGAATTCTTTGAATATTCTGGATTATCTATTATTATTATTACCTATTATTGTCACGCCTACCCTTAAAGGGAAATGGCTTAATGATATACTAACTTACCTACCTTAATTCGCCCAATATTTTAAATATTTCTGAATTTTCTATATTTCATAAATGCGCTGAAATGCACGATTTCTCTGAATTTACCTAATTCCTTGAATATACTGAAATTCCTGGAATTATATCAACTCCTAAAAATCTTAAAATTGCTTGTATTCCTAAAAATCTTAAAATTCCTTGAATTGTCTGAATACCTTAAATTCTCTGAATTCATTGAGTTCTCTAAATGCCTTGAATTCCTTAAATTCTATGATTTCCTTGAATTCTCTATAGCTCTTAAACTTCCTAAATTCCTGGATTTCTCTGAATCACTTGATTTTTTTGAATTTCTTGAATTATCTGAATTCCTTGAATTCCGTAAATGTTCTAAAATACTTGAGATACTCTGAATTTCCTGAAATTCTCGCAATTCCCTGAAATACGTGAATTCTTTCAATATTCTAAATTCCCTTAATTCCTTAAATATTCTACATATCGCTGGATTTTATAAATTTCATAAGTGCGCTGAAATGCATGATTTCTCTGAATTTACATAATTCCTTGAATGTACTGAAATTCTTGGAATTATCTGAATTTCTTCAAAAACTTAAAATTCCTTGAATTCTCTAAATTCCTCAAAATCTCAGAATTCCCAAAATTCTCTGAATTCACTAAATTCCTTGAATTCTCCGAATTCCTTACATTCTCTGAATTCAATGAATTTCTTGAATTCTTTTAATTATTTGCATTCTCGTAATTTCTTGAATTCAAGAAATTCAGATAGTTTCCAGAATTTTGAGGAATTCAAATATATTGAGGAATTCACAAGAATTTAGAAGATTTCAAGTAAGTTTAGCTTAATGGAAACGTGGGAACCTACTGGAGTTTCATCAATTTCGTTTCCGGTCAAGGGGGTAACCCTGCCGCTTAGCATGTTTATTTTTGCCCGTCTTCTAATGTCATCAATATCTAAATATATTCCAGTAAGACCATTAAAACTATCCAATATTGCAAATACGTCACCATTTGAAGTTGATAATACTATTTGTTCCTGGATTGGCATAGGCTCATAGTATTTTCCTGCTATCATTCGCAGTGACGCATTGGCTGGAAAAGTGTATCTTCGAAGCTGGAATATCCGGTGTGGATTCGCATAGGAATTGAGCCTGATAAATTTTAGTTGATCAAGTTCACATCCATATCCGTCAGAGGAAGGAAGCGTGGTAGGAGGAGCCATGTACCTGGAAGGAGGAGGACGCCTTGAAGGATTGCGACTGGCAGTAGGAGACCTGGATCTGATACGAAGCGGAGGCTCGGCAGGAGCAAGACACCTCTGAGGTGAATTTCTGGCAGAAGAATGAGAATGTTCGCCACGAGAAACATCAGGAATAGGAGCGCCATTAGATGAATAATCAAACTGTGAACTTAACTCTGGAACAAGAAAAAAAGGATTACAATTTGTTTTAAGTTGGTATATTTTATAAACCCCTTGTGGCAATATTGTTAGACAAGTGTATAGAAAATTAAGAAAAACGGTTTCGCCCGTTTCTCGGTTCTCGAAAGGAATAGTTTTACCATTAAATATTTGTAAACATGGCCATCTCATAAGGGGCCATCCATCAATTAAGTAGCGTAGTTTTTGAACATTTTTTACACCTCTCTTCCTTTACTTGAAAAAGTAGACGTGTCCAAACAAGAAAGTTCCATTTAGGAGAGACCAAATGAAAAGGTGCTAACTCTTGTGGTAGACTCTCGAAACTTCAAGATCCCATATCAATTGTATTGGGAACATCAGCCCCCTCAACTGTGTGGAACCTTTTCATTTGATCTCGTCAAGTTAGAACCAAGTTAGGAAAGAAAGAGAGAGGAAACGACCACCATTCTACCCTACATTCAAGGCATCACAGAACAAATAGGAAGACACGAGGCATATCAGCTCTGGATTTAAATATGGCCCTTATGTAATCGTCTCTTTTTTCAGCCCCACAAACTTTAGTGGATGCTTCGGTTACTACTTCGAAACAGCGCTCTACCGCTTGTATGTGGCAAGGGCATTGTTTCAATTGCAGGGTTTTTGCTTCCTGCTTATTTGACAAAAGTTCCAAATCTTCTGAGCTATACTTTTTCAATAGAGGTGGCTCAGTAATATTTAATTTATTCCAAAATATGATATCCGAGTAATGTTCTGCATTGAAGTTGACGTCTGGTACGATAAATTGCCGAACTTATTGTGATTTGCTTTTATCGTTGGCTTTATCAGTTCTTTCTTGGAGCATTCTTTTAACGGCAAGTTTTCTGATATCAGTTTACTCATCTGTTAGAATCGCTAGAAGAACATTTTTAGGGTGATAATAGAAAGCATTCCGTCAGATCCCAGGATCCACTGTAGCTTTAAGATCATCTGTCAAGTACCTCGAGTTGTGAATCACTTCCCATAAAAGCTTCGTTCCTTCTGTGCAAGAGTGCCTAGATTTTTGATACCAAACCACGCAAGAACATAAACTTTTTGCACATATTCTACAAGAATTCGCAGCTCTTTAGATGGATTCTCTTCTGCAACAAACTTTCTTAAAATTCTGCTAGCTCTTGTAAGCCACCGGGAATGTGGTGTCGGACCAGGATCACGCCTTGACAAAAATAGGGAACATATTCCCGAATTAATAGCTTGTGCCATTTCAAATAGCTATTTCTGATCTGTGCTTGAATCGTTTAGCACATCTGACTCTATTTTTGGCAAAAGACATGCGATTTTTTCGAATTCTACCATAGGTAAAGTTTCATAATCAATCAAACTTTTTCCTGTGGTTCCTGAATTAGTGCGAGGATCTGCAGTTGGCCCGTCCAATGTTTCAAATAAGTGCCATAAGGGCAATTCGTTAAAATGTAGCAGACATATTAGCCACTGTAACGGTCTTCTTGACGATAATTCCAGTTTCCTGATAATGCCACCTTTATGACCAGTACTGACGACGGTGCCATCAGATCCAATCGCAAGTAGCTTGTCGGTCTCAACTTGTCTTCCTATCAGAAAGTCTGCAATGCTGTTGCAAACACCAACGGTCCGTAGGTCTTACGATCTTTTTTCTCACTAAACAAAGTATTCTTATCCTTCCGCCCGTAAAAATAAAGGCCCCTAACAACTGTTACATCATTAGCAGCTGTTTTAAGATTATTTGGCACTTTAGACCTTTCTCTTCTAATTTTATTTTTGTCTATTACCATCGATTGATCTTCTGACGTAATGAGACCTACATCTTGGAGAACCGTGGAAGCTAATGCAGCTGCAGCTCTGTCAGATAAGTCCAGTTTGTCCCCATAATTTCAGTTCGTGGAAGAGCAACCCGCATTTGGTTGTTTGAGAGACGGCTTTTTTTCTTTTTAACGATAGGTTCGTACTTTTCAGAAGTGGCAATGGCATCTGGAGTATTAAAATCGAATTCATTTGTCTGGCTTTCCTTCATTTCTTCCGAGACCATGTAATTGTTTAAATTGCCTCTTTTCTTGAGCTCACTTGTGTCCACGTTAATTTTACACGTTTCATAATAAGAGTGCGATTGAAAGTCGAATCTGTCAGGTAAGGGCTCAGCTTCAATTGCGATAAATTTTTGTTTTCCTCACGTTCCATCCAGGAATTAAGGAATTCCACTCTGGGCCCTCTTTGATCGATTAGAAATATCTATCAAGCCAAAGGAACTTTACGAGACTGTTCGCAATGACACAGAAAAAGTCTGTACATTTACACCTACTAATATCAAAGAGGTATATTTATCGTAGTATGATTTTATCATATTAATGACACGACTGTGAGAAACAATTGGTAAACCTGTCTTTGCGTAAACATGTTCTACCTTACTGGCAACTACATCTGCAATAGGTGAAAATTGCGGCTGTTGATTTCCGGATAAAGTTAAAGCTACATTTCGTTGCTCCTCAAAACAGCATTTTAAAACGCCCTCGATAGTAGGAAGTTTAATTTCATTAAGATTTTTCGAAACACTAAATAATGGGCAAACAAAATGTACTTTAGACGTAGATGTCTTATTTAGAACTGAACCATTATCCAATCGCTGAAAAAACATCTTCGATGCAAAACGAAAATATTACCTCTATATGCTATCCCAAACATCTCGCTGCCAATGTTCTGGAATAAATCAAGAGTAAAACAAAAATCATCAAGGGCAGAAAGACAATAAAAAGGATATACTATTACTGTTATAATAATTTTCATTTGTACAAATTGTACACATCAAACGGATATTCTTAATATGTAACCAACGCTTTTGACATAATAGAACAAATGACATTATCATGATAACCAAGAAACAATACACTTTTTTGCCAGATAATTTTATGCACCGAATTTCAAAAAGGTAAAATTAAAATTGAAAAAAAGTTGTTCCTATTTTTAAATTCTAATTTTTGAAATATTTTAAATATCAAATAGGTTTTTCCATAACTTCGTCAGGCATATAGTTACATACTAAGCTATACATAGATATGTAAAAAAAATTGGTGTCTGTAAGAATTCATTTTTGTCGTATATTTTACGCTGAAATTCAAACAATTTTTTGCTATTAGAAATCTATCTTACGAAGTTCAGTTTTTTTGGCCCACCCTAACGTGCGCGTATGGTACTTGCCAACTTTAGATGGGTTTTTCTCCGAAAGCAGTTTTTCGATGTGAGAACTTCAAAAATGCCCCGACGACTTGTTTTTGAACTTAAAGGGTTCATCTTGGGTTCGAAATGCCGGGCAATAATCCGGTTATATGATCTTATACGTAACTCCATACCAACAATAAGGGGCTTTTTCGTTTAAACGCACACATTTCTAATTTTACACTATTATATTCACCAATAGAGTTAAGGATGATTGCCAAGGTGAAGACATGAGTATAAAAGACCCTCATTTTCTTAGAGTAGAGGAAAAATGGCTGCATGAATCAATGAATAATTTGGTTAACAGTATAAAAAACGATTATTCTAGTGTTTCATCAGTTTACATAATACATTCGATAGTCTTTATCTTATCAATTATAATCAAGCTTGCCCTCCTGCGATATTTTAATTTTATCCGACATTTTTACGAAAGAACACTTAGGTACTAAATTCAACAAAAGTGATATCGCAGTAATTTGTACGTACTACCGTTGGAAATTATCAACAAGGCCAGCACGGGCGGCACTACAAATCACTGAAGACTTTGAAATACGGCAGTTGTAGCAATCATGTGAAATTTGCCGAGCACAATTTTTAAAATTTGGTCTCCAATTTATGCCAACAAAACTTAATAAAAACTTCACGCTTTCCCGCAAATTGATTAAAAATTTACAAGCGATTCCAAGCAATGCGTCAGTTCCAGTAGGCTTAAGGCCATGTTATACATTAGTCACGTGACCCAGCCAGTCCTGACATCGATATTTTTTGTCCCATATTTAAAAATAAAAGTTAAAATAGAGCGGAAAAAATTTGGGAAAATATTAATAAATATAAAAGGACAGTGTGTGGTAAAGCATAGAGTTGGGGAAGAAAAAAAAGTTATTATTGGAATAACAAATATCGACCGGCAATCAAGCGATCTGCATTATCAACAGTGCTAACACCATGGATATATCAAATATCAATTTGTTTATTTGCACCAAATCAGCAAATATTATCAAGTGTAATTTTTGCAACCAATGTTTGCATCATTTTCCTCAAGACGTGTGAGCCAGAACCTCAAAAATGTTTCATTGAGAACATTGAAAATTGGTTACAGAGTTCTACAGCACGGTCGGTATTATTTATTCATTACATTTTTTTCTTCAACATTTCAAGCCAAATGTTATATACAAACGCAGATTACAGTTTCCTGATGCCTTCCCCAAAGTTTCAACTCGATATCTCATTTTGTGTGGACATGAGTTGTTGCACAAAAAATGCCGATATTGCTCCCGTTTTAATTCTTCAAAAAATTTTTTTTCTAAATTTCGAGCCAAATGTTGTATACAAACGTACATTATTCTTCCCTGAAGCTTTCCCCAAAATTTGAACTCGATATCTCATTCGGTGTGGACGTGAGTTGTTGCAAAAAATTATCGATAATTTAGGTCACGTGACTCATGTATAACATGGCCTTAAGCCGCTCCTGGTTGGCCTCGCCGGTGAAGCCAACTAAAACTGGACGAAGTCACGCTCCGATTCGTCCTGTAAATTTCAAGCTCATGCCATAACATTCCCAGGTGGTAGCACGAGTTGAATTTGAGGCAGAAAATCCAAGAAATACGTTATTTGGAAAAGAAAAACTCTTAGGTTCAACAACCATCCGTAAAGCATCCATGAAAATGACAGTATCTCACAGGACGAGAGCCCCCTGAATCCATCTCGCAAGTGTCTTGACATGTTTTTGGCAAGCCGGTATGGCTTTGAGGTTACGAACCAGTGATAGCTTCGCACCACAGAGAGCACCGATCAGAAGAAGAATCATTTTATCCTAATATTCTAGATACATTCGCCGCAGCTCCCTTCTAAGGTCTCGATACCTCTCCCACTTTTCCTTCTCCTTGGCTGTGATGTTGTATTCGGCCGGAGCCAAGAATTCGATAACGAATATAGTTGGTTCCTCGAAGACCTGGAGAACCATGTCAGGCCTCGAATGTGCAATGGAGACTGCTGTCCGAAAATCGTAGTTCCGAAAAATGTAGCAGTCTACGTTTTGGACAATTGACTCTATCTTCCTTGGAGCGTTCGGTGAGGCAGGGTCGCGGACAGGCCTACCCGACTCCCAAGTTAGAAATGGCATGGGAGAGACTTTAGGAGGGGCAAGGAGAGTGCAGATTATTTGTGTTGATGGCGGTAGGTGGCATTAGTATAGAAATTAAAAGAGCCAATAGGAAAGCGGATTGCGTGAAACAGCTGGCGGTGATATTTTTTGAATTTGACGTGGTGTGATTTGAGGTTATGTGTCAAAAGTGTCAAAATGTTGTAAACCGTGAAAATATTTGTATGGAATTTATTCAGCGATGGATCGACAGAAATGTGTAGTGACAGGGTGTGCCACGAGGCAAGTACGTGGTAAACAGACCGTAGGTCATCAATTTCCAAAACATGGAACGTCATGGATTGAAATGACTGGAAATGATGATTTGAAAAAACTTACTCTAAAAGAAATAACGTCGCAACGGTTTTTTATTTGTATGAAGCATTTTGACAGTAAGTTTTTTTATTATACGCAAAATGGAGCAAGACGATTAGCTGCAAATGCTCTACCAACATTGCATTTACCGACGAAAGTAGAGAATGTTTTAAGTGGGTCGAATAAAATTTTAAATAACAAATAATTTGAAGAATTAAGGTTAATTTAACGAAATATTATTCGGAAAATATAATAAAATGATAGAAAATACTATTTTTCTATTTTTCGAGTAATATTTCGGTAAATTAACAATAATTCTTACATTTATTTGAGATTTAAAATTTTATTCAACACATTTAAACCATCCATGCATACTATATGCACCTACACATTCAAGTGTAGTTCTGTTGATGACGGTAGGTGGCTCTGAATTCAGTCATTATATTAACACAGAGTCGGGTAGGCCTGGTCGCGGACAAAACCGTGTGAGCGCAAAGATGTTAGTAAAGCACTTTTAGGGCCGCAACTTGTCTATAGAGGCACATCGTTCCGGCATGAGTGGGACACCTGGATAGTATGTGTTATAGGTACTCAGGGTGTGCATGACACGCTCTGCACCTATCGCTAGGAACTTTAAACTGCATCATAAACTGCACAATTGGTAGTCCAGTGATCGGACTCATCCGAGATATCCTTACAAAGGGATATTTTGGCTCAGGAGGAACCGGGATGTTAATGTTGTTGCTGTTAAGGTTGTTCTTGATATCGCTTCCTTCTCTTCATCTCAGCTTATTTATGCAGCAGTTGGGGAAGCTATCTGTATTTATATTTAGTCTTCGAGAGATCTGCAACTTAATTTCGCAATGACTGATGCAAAACGTATTGAACCTCTGGGTGTCTTAGGCACCACAGAGTGTGCAAACTGCTGGAGACGGGCAGATTTTTTTATCTTCTTCCGAAAAAGACTGGCTGGGGTATTGACAAATGATTAAAGCCTTGAGTACCATATTACATTCACTTTTTAATGTCATTACCAGTTACATATTAGATTTTAATTCGACTGTGAATACAAGCAATATTATATGTTAGTTTAAAAATTTTATTAAATCATAGGCAGGAGGAGCCATGGAACTGGCAGGAGGAGACCTGGACCTGGCACGTATAGATGGCTCGACAGGAGCAAGAGGCCTCTGAGGTGAATGTCTGTCAGAAGAATAAGATGGTCACCCACGAGAAATACCAGGAACAGGAGCGCCATTAGGTAAACAATCGAACTGTGAACTTAACTCTGGAACAAGAGAGAGCGGATTACAGTTTTTTTAAGTTGGTATATTTCATGAACCCGTTGTGGTAAAAGTTTACGGGCTATTTTTGGCGAAAAAGTATCCTACAAGGGAATAAAAAACTTTGTCTGCTAGAGTAAATTTGTCATGTAAATTTGAGCTGCAAATCAGGACGGCAATTGAAACACCAGCAATACAATTTGCCTTCTTTTAAGATTACACCGTGGCTTATGAAGTTCGTAAGATGTTAGTCGATCTTGGAGGCTTTTATCTTGAAACTTTCTATCTCAGTCGGTATTGCAGGTTAGGATTATATCCTACCATTCCATTTTTTTTTGCATACGGAAATATATGGACGTGTCCAAATGACAACGTTCCATTCAGAAGAGACCAAATGAAAAGGTGCTAAGACGCGTCGTGAACTTTCGCAGCGCCCTCAACTTTGTGGCACCTTTTCATTTGGTCTCCACGAGCTAGCACCTTTTCATTTGGTTTCTCCAAGATGGAACCTTGTCATTTGGATAAATCAACCCTGTTATTTTTACCATTCAGAATTAAAGAATTTTCAATTGTAAATCTATGAAATTGAATAAATTTCCATTTGAAATCACAAAAATTTAGTTATTTTTTATTTTTTGGGTAGTAGTAATTTCAAAAAATGTAAAAAAGGACTTTGTTATATTGATATTTTTTTCAGAAAGATTGAAAGGAATCAAAATGCTAATATTACTGCTTATAAATATTTAAATTGTTATATTTCACCAAATATCATAAAAGATATATTATTTTTGGGAACAGCTCCGGTAGGGTGGGGCTCACAAATTACATGTTCCATTTACCAGAACGATACCCCTGAAATTTTTTTCTCTCGGGGAGAGAAGCTCAGTGGTATTTTTTCAAAAAAGTTTCAGTGTTGTCGGGAAGTTTTAAAAACGTTTGTATTTCTTCTGTAAATGAAAAATTGTAGATAATTCCATAAGGAGTATTATTATGTGAACTCCCAAATATATAATACTATACTATTATATTCATCAATAGAGTTGATGATGATTGCCAAGGTTAAGACCAGAGTATAAGCGACCTTCATTTTTTAAACCAGAGGAAAAAGTGACGAATTAATTAATGAAAATTTTTGTTAGCAGTGTAAGTAATGATGATCCTAGTGCTTTATTAGATTGTATAATTTATTCTATAGTCGTTATCTTGTGGATTATAATCAAGGTTTGTCCCTCTGAGGTATTTACGTTTCATGAGCCAGGTTTCAGAAAAAAAACTTACTTACTAAGTTCGTCAAAACTGATAGAAAAATAATTTATATACACTACGGAAAGTTTAGGTTCGTGATATGTCGTATTGGTCACCATCTTGGGCAAACATTTCAAATTTCTACTTAAAGTATTAATAGTTAATTTAAAGAGTTTAAAATTGAACCAATAGTGAGCAAAGCGAAGTAGAACGTAGAATGTAAAAAAACGAACGACATATTATACACCACTTCCTGAAAAGCAACTGACACACGTATAATCCCCACTTTGCTCCGGTTTAATGAACTCAAATGATAGTAGATGGCGCTAGCATAGTAATTTTCGTTACTATTCAAGAAGAAATGATACATTATGAGGCTAAATATTACCCAAGGAAGGTCAAGTTGTTGCGGCGAGATTAATTTATCTTGCAGCTGACGAGAAAGATAGAACGAAAATTTTCTCTATTTATTCATCTTATTTAGCAAATTCTTGTCAAGATGGAGTTGACCATTTTGAATCTAACAAGAACCAGAAATATTTGTTGATATTTTCTGACTACGAAGACTACGTCAAACACTACAGAAATATTCATGACAATGTGGAAAAAAATTAATTATCGCCTAGTTACAACTATTACATGTTGGATTAGTTTCACCGCCATTTCCCTTCCGGATCGTAAAAGAACAGAGAAGTGGCGGCGATGAATGGGGCTAATTAAATTAAAGTATAGTGCTGTATATTCATTTTTTTCTTTCTACTTTTAAAAATCTATTTCAATCTTTATTCTTTTCGTTGAACCTTAAAAGACAAGTCAAGTTACCCATTTCTCGTCTGGAGCCAGAATTGCCAGAATTGTGCCTTGAAAGAAAGTCTGATCCATGTCGAAACATGTTGGCGATTTTTTATTTAAACAGCAAATAACCGGAAAAAGGCCTACACTATCTTAATATATTGTAAAATTTTTTGTCGATTGACTGGATTCTATACTTACCCAGAGAACTAAGAATAACAACCAAGGTGAACATCAGCGTATACACGGTCCTCATTTTTTATTAAATAATGGAATAACAGATTAACGCCGGATCTTGATAACAGAGTAACTCCCAACTTAGAGTTCCAAATAGAACCCGTATAGACTCGGGACTATATCCTGGCCTATCCGGATCAATTCGGTACACAATGTCGTTATCCGGGTCTATTCGGAACTTATACGGGGCACTAGAATTATCTATCCGGGTTTTTATGCCTTCCTAGCTGGGATCAATGCGGGACACAATCTCGTTATCCGGGTCTAATCGGGTCTTATACGGGGCACTTAAATATCTACTCGGGTTTTATTTGGCCCTAGCCGGGGTCGAATAGGTACACAGTTTCGCTATGCGAGACTAATACGGGGCACTAATGTCATCTATACGTGTTTTATCATGTCCTAGCCGGGATATATTTGACACACAATTTCGGTATCTGGGACAAAAATCAATTTCTCTAAGT
This sequence comes from Andricus curvator, assembly GCA_932195095.1. Classification (NCBI taxonomy): domain Eukaryota; kingdom Metazoa; phylum Arthropoda; class Insecta; order Hymenoptera; family Cynipidae; genus Andricus; species Andricus curvator. The sequence goes on along the minus strand of CAKNYM010047033.1, from coordinate 156,045 downwards.
TGTACCCATTCCTGCCAGGTGTCTAGTAGACAATAATCTATAATGAAAAATTCAAAGATTGATTTACAAACGTGTAATTTGCAAAAATGCTTAGTATCGTAATACAATAGTATATTATGCGCCGAGGCGCATAATGAGGGTCTTTACGCGACAAGCGGCAATGCTCGTAGGACGATCGAAGCCGAGGCGAAGCCGAGGCGAGATGAGTCCTACGAGCATTGTAAGCGAGTCACGTGAAGTCCCGAATTGTGCTCATTGGCGCATATATTATTTTATGTGGCGACGGTGCATTTACAAGTTTTGTTGCGACAGCGCACAGTATCGTAATGTAGTACATTACGATACAGCGGAGTGTAATGTGAAGAGTGATCGTCCGCAGTATCGTAATGTACAACATTACGATACTCTACGCTGTCGCATAAAAACGCGTTAATGCACCGGAGTCACATAAAGTATTATATTATGTAGTATTACACATTTATTGACTAATACTATTCTATAGTATTATGAGTATATGTAGTATTATGAAAGAAAAACATTAACTTACTACTTCCTTATCATTCGATATCAGTAATCAGAAACATACATATTGAATTTCAAATTATGCTACTTGTAACTATGAAATCAATTAAAATTTGAAACTAAATGTGGGCGTCCGCATGAAAAAGGGCCCTTATGGATGGTTTTATCTTATTAGAAGATACTCGCGGTTTTCTAAGACAATGCTAAAAATGATTACTTTCGGGTTTGTGTCGGGGATAATAGTAGAACCTGTACTGAATCTATTGGAACTATACTTATGTTTCGAAAGTAACCGGAAGAGGATGTAATTCATGTTCGAAGGAAAAGAGTAATACGTGCGTTTATGGTACTGGCCGAATTTAGATGTCTTTTTTTTCGAAAAGCCGTTTTTCAATGTTCCAACTTCAAAAATGTCCCAGCAACTAGTTCTTCAACCAAAAAACTTTATCTTCGGCTTGAAATACCGAGAATTAATCCGGCTACATGAACCCACAGCGCCCACAAATGTTGTCGAAATGATTAGTTCTTCAATTTATGTTTCGTAATTTTTCGAAATCTGCAAGGACTTTTTCTACAAAAATTACAGAAACTTAAAAGCTACATGAAAAACAGCGCGCAAAAAGAACAAATTAATATGATTGAAAGAAGCATACTCATCAACTTTAAATTAAAAATTTCAATATCTGTTTTATCATCGCTGACCTCTCTACTTATATTAGCAGTCACAATTTCATCGTCAAAATCAACATCAGAAGCTTTCATGCTTCCTGGCTGGCTCTATCTTATCTAAATTACCATCTTTTATCTGGGGAAAAATTCTTGTAATCAGACGTACAAAATGGTCGGAGAGTTTTGTATCATTATCCTCGAATTCTTCATTATTTTCAGCAGTTGCAATATTATCGTCAAAATCAACACTCGAATCATTCTTGTCATCCCTCCGATCTTCCCTATCTGATTCTATCTTATCTCGATTACCATTTTTTCTCTAGAGAAACATTAAAATTATTTTTGGGTCATTTTGGCATGAATATTTTTATCAGCATCAGATAATGTATTCAGTTCTAACTAATTACTCACACGTGTATTATTTTACCTTGAGCAAATCATATAATGTATGTTCAAAGTAAACGAAAATTAAAATCTGATGAAGTTACGCATTATTTTTGATGGTTCTTCCGAATGACTCATCAAACGAAAAAAAGGAATGTAAAAAAGAACGTTTTTTAATATTTTCTATAGGAACTGTTCCGATATCTGTATTACTTGAATTAATTATGACAACGTTAATTATTAGGTATTGACCATTTTTGTTGATTGGAAATGTATCTAAGGTAAAGGCTTTGCATTTTCAATCAAATAGATTAATTCTTATTCAAATAATTTAATTTTCAACAACAAAATTTTCAAATAAGAATAATAACTTTCCACCAAAAACTTCAAATATATAACAAAATGCATTAATTTTTAATCAAATAGTTGAATTTTTAAGTAACAAAGATGAATTGTCAACTAAGAATGATATAAGTAAAATTTCAATTAAAAAAGTTAGTTTTTAACCTAAAAACTTGAGTTGATTAAAAATGTTCTATTCGTGTTTTCTTTGTTATGATGCTACGTTCTACTCCAATTTTTTCACTATTGTTTCATTTGGCACACCTGAAAACGTGACGTCGTATATGACTTCAGAATTATTCTGCTAACCTCAGTTCAATTTTTTAAATATTTGTACCAAATGTGTTAAAGAGAACCAATTGCTTCTCGCGAGGTTGAAAAGGTGAAGCTCATTCGTTTGTTCGTCTTGTAAGATTATCTGATTTGATAAATTGTCTCATTCATGACTGGCTACAGTCCTATTCCCCAGGCTCCAAACCAGACATAAGCTGAATTCGATTTTGGAGTTTTGGAGCTTGCGCACCGCTGTAGTTCCACGAAATGAGAATTGAGACAGGATTTAACCCTACTGTCTGAACTTCCAGAGTGTTAGACTCACTATATTTGAGCTATAACTATGGGACAGCCCCCTAGATGGTGTAGCGTACCGATCCTTCAGTTTAAACCTGATTATTTCAGAATTTAAGTTTCATTATCTCGGAGTGTTAACCTAATTATATCAGAGGGTCAACTTTATTATCTGTTATCCTTCTCCTAACTACATATATATTCATGAAAGTAAGAGAGTCGAGAGACGGAAATTTTAAATTAATCAATTAAACCTGAAAAAAATGAAAATTGAAATAAAATCCATCAAGTCTGAAAGCATCTTTATTATTTTTGAAAAGTAGGATGCCTGAGACATGATTACACATGCACAGAAACTTTGTCAACATATTGCTTTAGGCTCGAGAGACTAAGGAAATGGCGTCACTGTAGTGAATTGAAACATTTCAAACACTCTAAAATTCAGGAAATAATATAAATGCGTATTGCGTATTACAAATCTCGCAAGTCTTGTTTCTTTATCAACGAATGAGGGAATTTTAAGCACGTTTCCGGTCGAAAATGTTGAGAATACGCCCTGATTGATGAGTGACGCATTTGTCCTTAATCCCTCGCAAGTATCAAATTTTACGTTTAAAATCAAAACGAAAACCACTTAACCCACTCTCCACCATGTTCTCCACATCTTATTCACTCTCCACATATGTTTGAAGTATCAACAAGTGGTTTAATCTAATTAAAAATGTTGTGTAACACGGCAAATGTGACGCCGAGCGCCAGTCTCTCCGAAAATGCGTTTCGGATGTCGGGTGTGCTCGCTTGGCGTTCGGTAGTGGTCCTGACGCAACCATTTCTGTTTGACACTCCGGAGTGTCGATTTGACTATACTGATAGTGAGTCTAACAGCGAATTCGGTTATCTGCACTGGTGTACTCCAAAAGCACTCCGACCTGCTCCTTCTTAATTCTTCCTTCTTACTCCGACCTGCTTTGGAGCAGGGCGGAGTGCTGTTGGAGTACACCAGTGCAGATAACCGAATTCGCTGTTAGACTCACTATCAGTACAGTCAAATTGACACTCCTGAGTGTCAAACAGAAATGGCTGCGTCAGGACCACTACCGAACGCCAAGCGAGCACACCCGATACCCGAAACGCATTTTCGAAGAGACTGACGCTCGGATATTCAAAAAAACTATAAAATTGTGGTTTACCTGACTATGAGGAAGAAATTGTGGATGGTACTTGGTACTATCTAGAAGATTCAACTGACCATATAAATTTTGACAATCACAGTGTGATTAACCATTTTTCTCCGTGTAAAAAAAGGACAACATATATAGAAGATATGGGATAAGCAAATGAACCCTCTATGATGATATGTTCAGCCCTCTGTGATGATTAGCTCGGCTCTCTGTGATTGGCGAGTCGACCGTCTGAGATAATCAAGTCGACTCTCTGAAATGACCGATTTGAACCTCTTGTCTGCACATTTAGATGGCCAAACTGACCTTTCAGTTTCTCCGTGTATCATCGCCCTAGAGCTATACTACGCCATGTCCACTGTTTGAAAATTTGGAACCACTATTATCTTTAGGCTCCGTCTGGATTAAACTTTGTTTCTAAATAAATTTTTCTCTGAAATTGACTCGCGAAGCTGTTACAATTAATAATTAAGATAGTGCCGATAATTAATTGTTAGAATTGTATTACACCATTATATTACACCATGCGCAAATTTCATATGGATAACCTAACTACAATTTCAGAGATAAAAATTGTGCAAATATGTTTAGCAACAGAACGTCAATATTGGTGACCTTTTCCAAGCACTTGTAATGAGAAATATGGAATACCAGCAGGTCTTTGCGATTGGTGTCAACTGGCCAAATCTGTGCAAAATCATGTGAAAACTATTTCAAACTGTTGAAAACAAATTATAGCTACTTTAGAGTTCTGAGCAAAAAGGAACCACTTGAAACACTTATTGACAGTACAAAATTACTTTAAAAAATTTGGAAAATTTTGAGTCGGTGCAAAACTACTTACAACAGTTTCAAACAGATTCAAAAAACTTCAAAACAGGTACAAACGACTCGAAAACTTTCAAAAAAGTTTGAAAACAAAAGAAATAAACAATTTAAAACAGTTCAAAACATTTTGAATCAATTAATAACCATCTGTAATAGTTGGGAATCACGCAAAACATATTTCAAACCTTTCTAAGATATCAAGCTCGTGTCAATCTTAAGTTTTGCAAAATTTCAAGTGAAATTGAAGGCGACTTTAGTAATTCACGATATTGAGTTTTGATTTGATACCACAAACGGATACACTATATTCTATCGTACTTTCTTTGTTTGCATGTTGTGTCTCGAAATTTTCGGCACCTTTTCTGGAGTTTTGATTGGTCGATCCTTTCGCGAGTTTTTTTCTTTTGGTGCGTAATTTGAGAAACGAACATCAATTATCAATGCAGTTAACAGATGTCAATTGCGTCTTCGGATTTCTTTTAAAGCGCATTAAAACAAAAACAACAAAAAAACGATCTGCAAAGCCCCGTCATTCGCAAATGGAATTGAGGTAATTTTCCTTTTAGATTGTGCATTTTGACAAATAAAATCTCCCAACGAATGCAAGAGGAAGGGTGGCGAATACGTTGGTCACTTTCAATGCGGACAACGGAGTCTATTTTTTTTGAAGCGCATTTTAAGAAACAAAAATTGATTCGCAATGTAGTTGCCAGACAAAAATTCAGTCAACAATTATTAATTGAAGAATATTTAGAAACGAGCTAATCAATTAAAAAAAAAAAAGAAATTTCACCCACTCAATAATTGGATTGGATTTAAATGAAACATAGTCAAGTTCTGGAATTCAACTTTACAAACTGGATTTCCCATTATTTTAATTTATTGTCTATACGAATTTTTCTACTTGCATTATTAAGAAGCAAGCACAAGTTTTTAATTTTTTTGGCGCTCTGAGTTGAAATATACCGCAAGTAATATGTTCTGCATTTAAACATAAAATCAGCTTCGCATTGCAAAATAACAATCAGTCAAATAACTATAAGAAATATTGATGACTAAATAATTCAGTAGAATTTCACTATATCAATAGTGATTTGGTTGACTACAAGTTTTAATAGCGCGAATATTTCACTATTGCCAATTTAGTGAATGAAACTGAAATTATGTTTAGAAACTATTTATTGCAATAAATTGAAAAAATCGTAAAAATTACGTAAAATAATATAAAATCACGAAATCATTGAACCATTTGTGGTAGTAAAAAGTTTGGCCGCTTCTTTGAAATTGAATTTGTTTTTACATTCTATAGTTTAGTTCTATAGTTCAGCTTAAAACAGACATTAGCAATTCTCTTTGCACGGTATCTGAGATAGAGATACTATTATACGTGATATAAAATCGGCTCACATGTAAATTGGATCCAAAAGTAAAATTTGCATTGAAAAAAAGACTATAAGTTCTTTTAAAAACGTTCCAACCCTATTTAACACTATATATAGGCTTCGAATTGATTAAAACATTTTACAGCGTATTTATTAACATTCACTGTACACTTAATTTTGACATCTTTTTATTACAGATAATAATAAGGATACTCTGATTTTCATTTTGCTTGCGTCGGCTATAAGAGCCCCGATTGTAAAGCGGACTAGCACTCAGGCAACAGCCAAGAAAAGAAAAATCTTATCTCAAAAAGACGATCAAGAGAAAAAAGATGAGCAAGAAATTTTCATTGTTCACACTGACGTAAGTATGAAATGAGTTCAACTTGAGACATTACATGTATTCACTATTTAATAAGACATAAAATTACTCTAGAAGACGTTTGATCAATTTTCAATAGTGAACTCATGAAATTACAATCTTTATAACAACTTAATAGATGTTCTTAGCCCAATTAGATCATCTAAGCTGTACATCTCTTGACGATATACGCGGTTAGAATGATCAAATTCGGCGAAGAATCTGTGACGCCTTTTTACAAACATGCTACATGTGACATCGTATTGCAGACCAAGGATTCTTTAAACGCACTTGCCAAGGCTAAACTGACGCTCGATAAATCTGAGAACAATGTAATCAGGCCTTACATTGCGGCTGTAGGATCTGTGAAAGAACCGGCAGCATTTTTTGTCGTGATCGGCAAAATTTTCCATTAAACTGGGTCTGCAGTCGAGGCGTTGTAATTTGCGATCAAATTGATACTGACGTACAATATTGGTCATCCAAAAGCTAGTCTCAACGCGTGGGTACTCATTCAGAAAATTTTTTTGCGCCTCACTGTTCGGGGAGAAAAAGTGTCGATGCACGTCAAAAAAGCTTTGATGAAAAAACTTTAGACATGTCTTTTGATGAAATTTAAACATTTCTTTTCAATTTTAGTCCTACTTCAGTTGAGTTATTTTTGTAAGCTGTATTAATAGTCTAACATATAGATTGATATTTGTTGACTGTATGCAATCAAATCTATACAGTATGCAAGATTTACCTCGCAATCATGCCACAGATCTTATTCATAAATTTAGTACTTTTCTACATGAGAAACCTATTACGACCTTTTACAATCAACTTCTAAAAGATTTCATAATCTTGGAGAACATCCAGGAAACATTGCTGCATATAGAACTATGTTTCAAATTTTGCGGAATCCCTTCTACGGATTCGAAACAGAGAAACAGTGTTTTAAATATTTTTCGGAAGACGATACTTCTATAAGTCCAGAAGAAGTCGAAATTAAAGTTGATTCTGATAGCAATCAGAATTCAGAAGAAAGTGAATCGCCAAAACAAAAAATATTGACCCAATTTACCCCCTTACGGAGAGTTTTCAAAAAGTTTTTCGAGATTCCTGGAATGTTTGACTGTACCAGAGCTTATTTACGTAAAGTTGAAGAAGATAACACTGTAGTTACAAATATTGTTCAAGGAACAGATTGGCTGTCTCATAAAACATTGTTCAATGAAAAATTGGTCTTTCTGCTGTTACTATATCAAGATTATTTTGAAACAAATAATCGTTTCGGCAGCCACAGAGGATTAGGCAAAAGTTGGAGCGGTCTATATTGTTGTCCCGTGTTTACCTCCTCACATGTTCTCAAAAACCAAAAATATATTTCTTTTTGCTTTGTGTAAGTCTTCTGACGCTGCACTAGTTCTTCTGAAAAAACTCTTCGAAAAACTTGTTCAAGAATTGCTTTTCTTAGAGCAAGAAGGAATTTGTATTTCTACGCCCAGTGGTGAATTTCATATTTACTTTTCTCTGGCAGAAATGATCGGCGATAATCTTGCTGCCCACACAATCATGGGTTTTGTACGCGGTTTCACTGCAAATTACCCTTGTAATTTTGTTTGTGCACAGCAAAGACTTGAACAGCACATCGAAAATCTCACAGTGTAAAATGCGAACAGAAGATATCCATGCTTCCCAAATCGCTCGCAACGATCCCTACTCCAGTGGAATTGTTGGCCAATCTGCTTTGATTGCTTTGGAATCTTCTTCATTTTTGCGACTTTTTACCGTTGATCTCATGCATGACAAGTTTGAAAGTGTTTACGAATATGATGTTCGGGAAATTTTGTACATATTTATCATCAATGAAAAATTTTTCGCTTGCGACGAATTAAATCGCAGAATTTGACATTTTTATTACGGTACTGATTAAATTCGTAATAAACTAAGAGAAATTTCTTTGCAGCAAGTGAAAAATCAATTTGTAAAAATGTCAGCAAGCGAGTCTCTATGTTTTATGCGAAACATTGGCCTTATTTTTGGTGATTTGATTCCATTACTAAATCCTCACTGAAGAATTATCATTTATTTAAAAGAAATTCTTTACATAGTTTCTTCACCTGTTGTAAACGAGGGCGCTGCTGTTAATTTGGAGACCTTAGTTTCAGGATATCTAGCTCTTTCAACAAAATTCATTCCAAATGCCATGAAAGTAAAACACCATCTTCTTCTGCACTAGTCAGAAATAATGCGACGCAAAGGACCGCTGTGGCTTTTATCGACTACGAGATGTGATAGCAAGAATAAAGTTTTGAAAACAACATCTGAAGTAACTCTCAGTCGAGACAACATTTGCAAAACCTTGGCAATCAAATCGCAACTGCTATTCAATCACAGATTTCGCAGTGATGTTCCTGTATCTTCAGAATTGTTCGATCGTGGAACATTAGAAACGAAAAAAACCGTATGAAATTCCTGGCTTTTCTCTTTATGCTTCACATTTGCCTTTTCATAGCGGTGACACTATTCGTTGGCTTCATGCTATCAAAGTAAAAAATCACATAATACAGAAAGATCTCATAGTGATGCTGCCTGGAGAAATTGACAATCAGTTTTTTATCGTTGAAGCTGTATTCGAAAGCGAATCACGGGATGTGTATGTCGTCGCTAAAGAAATGACTGAATTCGTGCACTAGGTCGAACATTATCAAGCCTACAGCATCCATGAAAATATTTCATTTGACAATGATTCTTGGCAATGTTTCGACAGCAATGAAATTGAAGAGTTTTACGTTTCTATAATCGTTACTCTTCGAGATGACAGAAAATTCATTCCAAAACGTTGGATTTAGGCACGACGAACAGTTTTTTTATTGAAAATCAAAATATTTTTTGGTGGAAATATCAACTATTACACAAATGTGATATTCTTTGTCACTGCCCTTCAACTGGAACTCAATTCTTAATTATGTGTGTGAATTTGGCAACATTCCTTCCTTCCAGTTTTTCAAATTACCCAAACAGCATTGAGGAAAAGCAACAACAATGCTTTCGAGATTTTCGTGATAGACCTATTTTTCAGAGAAAGACTATTAAGAACATTTTTTACGTCACAAAATAAATAAGAATTGACTAAAAGTAACCGTATGTACTATCTATAATTCAAAAATAAAATAATTCTTGTATGTTCGTACGACTTGCGCCGTGACACAAAACTGGACATTGCAAGAAAACGATTTTTTTTATCTCTGAACAAATTGCTTAAATCAATTCGCTGTTGATCGCAGTATCAATAAAGGTAGATTTAAAGCACATATAAATGGGATATAAAGGTATAAAATTGTTATCACGAGAGCTTATTTCTTCCACTTTGGCACCATCACTTATCTCCAGATCCTCTACTGAACAGATTAAACATGCTATTTCATCTTCTATGCTAACTCTCGAACGATTTAGTGGGTCTCGTTACTGTTGCAACATTCACATAAGAAATGCTTTTCATATCTTTCCTAGTAACCCCTACCAAGTTATTCATACAGAAGTAGCAATCATTTTCCGTTAGTGATTTTTTCCACAGAGTAGGTTTCATGAATTTTAGGTCGGATCTACTCAGCTTTGACACAGGCACAACAGAATAAAATGCGGCCCTCGAGGTTTAGGTTTATGAACCAAACCCTTCCAACTAATATTTTCTTTCAAGGGGTCATCAATTTTCGGTCATTCCCCCATCGAAAAAACTGGTAGATCCTGAAAAAAGCCAGTCGATCCTGGGTCAGTCTGCACCTGTGGATTGTGGAGACCCCTGCCGTATTCGTATGATATTTGTTAAAAAACAAATGACACAAGCAATCGGCTTAGGAGGTAAAACGTGCGGTAAAGAAGAGATACCGAGTTTAGATACAGCAATCGAATAAACACGAGAGGACTCTTTTTTCAAAGATTCTAGTCGCCACGTCTTAAGCTTCAATACCAAAATTGGTTACTTCAGTGTTTCTAAGCTATTTTTGGAGGGTAGGGACGAATGTTTACCCGATGGATTATAACGTGTTTACCCAAAGCTGTTCTAGTGCAGAATTAGGTTACGTCTTTTTCATGCTCTTTTAATCTTAAAATAGGTTCTCTATTAGTTTGACCTATATAAAGTTTTTCACATTGATTGCAGGCTAGTTGGTAAATGACGTGTGCTTGCTGGCCTTCTTCTATGTGGCCTTTTTTAGATTTGTATAGCTTCTTATTTTGTTTCCCACATTGAAAACTAGTGATTGTTTCATGTCTTTAAAAATGTCTTTTATTTTGTTCAAAAAAAGATTCAATGTATGGTACGACAATCACTTTCTTAGGCTTATCATCATCGTATAATACACGTTTTATAATAACTTAACTTTTGTATTATACGCGGAATTATCCCATTTTTTAAACAAATTTGAATGCATCATAAGTGTCTGCCATCCACAAAGTTTATTCCAATTGTCAATCCTGTAAAAAATATCGCAATATTAAACATAATGGCAGAAAAGTATATTCTCAATCGGATCAAAACGTCGATATTTGTGATGACGTTACTTCTTCCAGTTCTGGGCAGTCATCGGAGTTGATTCTCAATAATTTATCGTGCGTAGACTCTGATGGCTCAGAAAATGAATCCGATGAGATTTTCGACGCTGAACTCCTCAATGATACATTTTTTTCTCTTCAAAGGATTCGGATCCATCAAGTGTGAAAGTTTAAACTGAATTTTAACAAAAATTTTGTTCACTGCAAAAATCTATAAATTTACAAGCATAACTAAGAAAAGATTTGATGAGATAGTGAACTTCATTTCATATTACAAAATTAGATACAGAAGCTAAACTCTTTAAACAGCTTAAAGACAATGAAACCTTTATATTACCAGAGAGTGGTGAACTTGAAGAAATAAAAGTTCTTGTTGAAAAGCGCGGATAAAAAGTATCGGTGAACAAAAACATTGTTATGCAATTGATTCTCATCAGAAAAATCCGAGTATAACTAGAAATATTGTGCAATGTCCTTTGTATTGCGAAAAATGTGAAAGTTATAGCAACAAGATTATTTCGCAATTAGGGGAGAACTTGATGACTACGCAAATAAGATTCCGCTCAGTAGACATAGAGGTCGTTGATAAAATCATAGTCATGCGGCGCTGAATAATTTAGTTGACCAGTATACTAATAAAATCATTTTTAGAAATTGTGTCGAAGAAATTAAGTTTCTCCAACATGAAGGTATATCGATAAACATTGCAAAGGGAAAGAAACAAATACATATGGTTTTGATGTTACTTTCACGCAATAATCTTTGATTGCACTCAACTTTCAACTTTAAGGAAAGTTTTTTAGAAAATTTATTTTTTGATCCTCAACAGGATCTCAAAGAAGGCGTCTTGCATTTCGACTTACCTCTTATCTTAAATTATCTAGTATATGAAGCAAAATTGTTCACACTGGAAGACTCAAACCTACGAATTCCTGGATTTGTGTACGGAACTAACAATTTCTAAGAACTAGTTTCGAAGAAACAAATGAAAAATCATTGTGGAAAACTGAACAAGTGTCTTGGTTACTCTAATTCCTGTAAATTCACACTTCTCAATTTTTACGCTTACGTTAGAATTCTCCAGATTTGTGGCCAAGGCTATTTGCAGGCAACCCCCGTCACTGGACTCAAACCGAGAGTTTGTTATTATTTCAAATTTAATGCCCGTAAAAATTTAATAATTGTAAAAAAAAACATTAGGAACTGTACAGATCGAATGAGTTTTATCTGGTTAACAAAACTAACATGACAAACTGAACATTGAAAAAATATTATCGTTCTCGAAAAGAGAGCGGAAACATAGCAGCTGCAATGTGGAAACAGTAAATCAATGATAAGTACCTGTTACCAGTGCCGCTATTCATTTTATTCATGTCGAGGTTACCTCGGCGCGTTTACACGGAACGCTTTTTGCCCTTGGTTTTTTTCTGTAATCACGATCTGTGCTCTGGAAGGGGAAAGAACAAATATCTTAGAATAGTCTATCTACTCGAATCCTCAGAATATTCATTAGTTACGCTTTTATCAAAATCCGGCGTGAGTCTCTTTTCAATTAACTAAAAACAATGAGGAACCTCTGTACGCTGATCTTCACATTGGTTTTTATTCAGAATTATATTGGTAAGTTTATAATGAATTAATATCATCTCTAAGACTGTTCTAGATGTACAGTCGCCATCGCTCAACGACGAACTTTTTTCTAATCTTTTTTTTTAATATAAGTAAGAATCACGCCTTAAAAAGGACTCGGATACGAGTCAAAACATGTTGGCGATTCTTTAATAAACCATACCATCCAAAAACCGGAAAAGGTGTCACTATCTCAATATTTATAAGTTACTGAAAAAAACAGAAACATCAAAAAGATTACATTTGGCGGTTTTATAATGAGAAAAATGAATCTGTTTCTTGTTTGCAGAATTAAGTACACAGTCCGGCAGGTCCAAGCCTGGGTCCAAGTCCAAAACCTGGTTCAAGTGGTCTGTTCCTGCCAAGTCTTCTATGCGTCAGTCACTACTGGGTAAAATTCATTTAGAAACACATAAAAAATTAGGCAAAGTAGGCTACATGCGCTTACAAAAATAGGTTTCTTAGCCTATTAAGTCCTTGAAATCACCCTTTCCTATCCCTTTTATCTTCTCATCCTTTTCATTCCTTCTTTACCTCTCATCTCGTTAAAATATTTTTTAATCTTTTTAAAACTTCTAAAATTCTTAAATATCTTTTAAACTCACTAGCATTTTTCTCATAATTCTGAAAAATCTTTTAAAATAAACAGAAAGATGAATGTTCAACAGAATGCATGAATTTTCTATCAAAAAGTTGAATTTTTAACTAATAAAGATACCTTTTCAATCAAAAATGGAATAAGTGTCAATTGATACGGCGCAAATGGATCAAAATGATGCAACATTTTGATATCTCTATTCGTAATCAACTTGATTCAAAATTCGAGACCAATTATCTGTCATAAAATGTCAACTACTCAACAAATTATGAAATTCTTTAATCCTCTGGCATAAATGGTGATCAATAAAAACCGTTTGAAATCAAATTATTAATCAGATATAAAAAAAATTATTTACTTAGTTCCGTTTATTTAAAATGAGTATTGAGGTTGTGGATGTTTGTTTGTAAATGTCAGTAAATCTCGATCAAGGATCGATTATCGATTTCGAAAACGTGAATTTGGCAGAAAGAAATGTTTTTCGAAAATCGACAACTGCAGGGCGTTCAGAATTGAAATTTAGCTACACTGATAATTTTTTGAAGGACTTGTCATTTTGAGAAGTAAGCCTGGTAGTACAGGTGTTTAAAATACTCTTCCTCGAGAAAGTTGTGTTCGCGAAGATTCTTCAACCGTTTTTCGAAGGTCTAGCCATTCTGAAAAGTAAACCTGGTACCTAGACAGAAATAGGGAAACGACTCAAGTAATCTGCTAGACAGCTCGATTATCCGAACTGGTAATCAGAGTAATACAAGTCACCTAGTGTAATCCTAGGTAATTTACTTGTGATACCAGGTAATCCATTTGCAATTCCAGAAAATACACTTTTGATTCCAGGTAATCCAATTGCAATTCCAGGCAATAAAATTGTAACTCCAGGTAATCCGATTGTTTTTCCTGATAATCATTTTGTAATCCTGTAAAATCCACTTGTAATGCGGTTAATACACTCTGGCGGAGATTTATGCGTAGTAAACCACCTCCACTCGTCCGCATTTTTAGGAGTTGTTTCCCCCTCGATGAGCCCCTTTTTCATATCAAGAATGAAAAATGTATTTAATCTTATTTGTTCTTCCAATTAGGTTCACCGGGACGCCGATATTCTGGCGAACATTCTGGCCAACATTCTGGCGAACATTTTGGCGAACATTCTGGCGAACATTTTAGCGAACATTCTGGTGAACATTCTGCCGAGCAATCTGGCGAACAATCTCATGGGGAATCTCCTCCTCATTCTTCTCCACCTTCTCCACATTTTTCACCTTCTCCACCTAAAATTCTCAATTTTCCTGAAGGATCAAGTATAGTAAAAAAATACAATTTACCAAGCGATTATGTGAAAGACGAACAATTTTGGAACCCACAAAAATATTACACGAGATACGGAGAAGATTGGTATGTAATCTCAGAAGCCTGGTATGATGTAGTAATAAATGAGCATTATCAGATCGTTGGATATTTCATGCATTCATATGAAAACTATCTTTACGGAATATATCGAAAAGTTCCAGGGGGTTACAGTCGGGTTGGATTAGACGAGAAAGACCACAAATACACCGACATGAATGAGACAGAAATGTACGTGTTATATCCCGACAATCAAAAATATGAAAAGCCTGAAAACATATACAGAGACACTATCCGTTCACCATGGGGTCATTAGTCAATCACAAAAATAAATAATTTTCAAGCGAAAAATATTCGAGTCTTTTCTTTATGTACGTATATATTCAAATTTGATTCTTGTAAGTGATATATTTATGTTAAAAATCACAGAATTTGTATGTCATGTAATAGGTGTAACTCTGCGGTAATAAAGTTTTTTCCACATTGTCATGAATATTTCTGTAGTGTTTAATGTAATTCTTCTTTCCGCCCTTAAAAATGATATTACTTTATTCTATACTTAACAATATAATTAAGAATAACGACCAAGGTGAAGACCAGTGTCTAAAGGTTCCGTATTTTTTATGAAATAATGGAAAACAGATTGACGCAGAATTTTGAGAGCATCGTAACTAATGAATATTCTAATTCTTCCAACATATATGCTATTCTGAGATAGTAATTTTTTTCTTCTTCTCGAGCAAAGGTCGCAAGCGGCTTATTTGCGAGGCTTGCTGACATGAAATTTTGTATCATTATCTTATAATTATTACACGTGTATTATTATTTTACCTTGAGAAAATCAGATAATTTATGCTTAATGTAAACGCAGATAACCATCTGATAATGTTTGGAATTATTTTGTATAGTTCATCCAAATGATTCATCAAACGAAAAAAAGGAAACTAAGAATGAATGTTTTTTTAGGGTTTCGTGTAGGACCTATTCCGAAATCTGTATCTGATCCAGTCCGACCTAAATTTGAATCCTCTTTGATCTATAGAAGTTTCTAAACAAACAACGTGAGATAAAATAACATTCCGCATATAAAATTAATAAACCACTCGCAAAAACAAGCCAAATGCGAGAAAGACATATCCCAGCGCGATGCGCAATATTTTTTTTCTGTTTCTGAAAAAGACTGGCTGGAGCACTGACGAAAGATGGAAGTCGACCTTGGATAACAAACAATATTATATATTATTAAAAAAATTGTTTACATAAAGATGTAGATGATTGTTCACGCGAGTGTTTGTAGATTTCTTACCATAAAACTCAACCTGATGGTGCGTCGGGCCCCTACTGGAACTTCATCGAGTTCTTCTGTGGTTAATACGGAAACCGTACCGTTTTTCATGTTTATTTTAGCTCGTCTTTTAGCCAGAGCTTTATATGTGTATATTCCAGTAAGAACATTATAACTCTCCAATATTGCAAAGACGTCACCATCGGTTGTTGATAATACAATTTGTTCTTGGGTTGGCATAGGTTGATACTTATGCGCAGCTATTCTTATTTCAATTGGTTTATCGGTAGGAAAAGTGTATCTTCTAAATTCAAATATACGGTCCGGATTCAAGCGGGGAATAAGCCGAATAAATATAAGTTGTTCAAGACCACATCCTTTTCCGTCTGCAGAAGGAAGGCTTATAGGAGGAGACATGGACCTGACAGGAGGATGACGCCGCCTTGCAGGAGACCTGGACCTGACACGAGGCTCGGCGGGAGGAAGAGACCTCTCAGGTGAACGATTTCTTTCAGAAGAATAAGAAGGTCCGACATTGGGTAAACGTTTGGACTGTGTAGTTAACTCTGCAATAAGAAATAAATGTTTTAATTTTGTTTTAAAAACGTGGATATTGCATGAACGCTGCATGCAGAAATCTATCCACTTTTCAATATTTCTGTTAGGATACTGATCAGATCCTCGTTAGAACTCGACGAGTAAGTTTGGGTAAGAACCCCTTGAGACATTGTAAAGACTTACCATTCTCTGTGACAAGAAAAACAATGTAGGTCTAGTTAGGCCCCAATCTTGTTTTTTAACCGGGCTTTAGTTGGGCCCTGATTAGAATAAAAGAACCGATAAATTCTAGTTAGAAATTTTTCATGTCTAAATTAGTGTAACCTGTTTTACTAGAATATTTCCAATTTCAACGAAAAAATTATAATATTCATACAATATTCATGTCCTTAACAACAAACTGTGCACGCGTGATTCCCGCCGACGCCGCGTACATGTGCAGTCGGTGATACGCCATTTCGCAACAGCTATTAGCAAAACTCTTTCCTTTCAAATTTAATTTACTGATAATCTCCTAGAAGATCGGATTATTAGTAGAATTTGAGATGCCGATTTAAAAAAGCGATTCATAAAAGAAGATAATTTGGATTTAACAGCATGTAATAATATGTGCAACGCAGCCGAATTAGCCAGTATGCCAACGCAGAAAAAGATTTTCTCGAATTGAAAAAAAATGTAAATAAATATCCAGTAAAGCTCTAACAGAAACATAACGTAAATGTGCTTATATTGAGAAAGAATCCTCATCTATTGCCTTTGCAAGTAAACACTTTTATCAGTATATCTGTGGAAAGAAAATTCTTCTAGATAGTGATCATATACCTCTAGAATCGGTAAAAAAAAAAAATCAATGTCCAGCGCGAATACAAAGAACGAAACGAAAGCTTATATATGAATATATACATATATACACATATATCATACAATTATATTCACCAATAGACTTACGAATAATTGCCAAGTTGAAGACAAGAGTATAAACGACCCTCATTCTCTCCAAATACAGAAAAAACTGATTAGTATACTAATGAATAATTCGGTTAACATTGTGACAGAGGAATATTCTCGTCACTATACTGAGATACTTTTACTTTTTATTACTTTGTCAGTCAGCTTCAAGGACAAAAATTTAATGACCTAATTCTATAAAGTTGAGGTATAAAATGTAGTGTGTTTTTTTAAAATCTTACTTTCAGAGGTCTTTTGAGGCCTATTTTTTAAACAAAATTTCACTAATTTGTTATTTATTTTAAAAAATTACACAAAAATATAATTTTGTATATTTGTGCTACCTACTTTGCTCTGTTTATTGAACTTTTCTCAAAAACACATACAGTTCATGCATATACTCTCCATGAACAATAGATCGTCTTTCTTTTTAGTGGAGTCACTTCTTTTTTCAATAAAGGATCATACTATCAGCTCAGATATAGCCATTTAAAAAAAATTATCATGCCCTCGGAAAAGTTTCAGGCGATAAATTGAGACTGAGTGTTTGGAATGCTAGAAGTGTAAATGATCTTAAGGACAGTGAACGGTGGGATACAATGCGCGTGAGGAAGCTAAATATTTTATGTGTACCTGCAATAAAGAAGAAGGGATATGACATAAGAAGTTTAGAAATGCGATTCGAAGTATGGTCAGAAGTGGATAATAAATCACATGATAGCCAAGAAGATGGCCTGGTTATGAATAAGAGAACCAAGCAGCATATCATAAAGTGTAAATGTATATCTCCCAGATAAACCTGGGTCAAGGATGAAGGAGGAAGAAAACTAATTAAACAAAAGCAGGCGCAAGTCAAAGTAGGAAGTCTTCAAAAATCCTAAGTGTAAACAGAATATTGTAAAAAGCTGAATGAACGAACGCTTACATAAAGAAAGCCCGATCTGAGAGACAGAACTAAACAACAAAAACTTAGACGGCGCATTAAAAATATTATGCGATAGCATTGTCAAGAACGCATCTGAAGTATGTGGAAGTTGTGTTCCGGATTTTCTAAATGGCTTGAACAGTTTCTGTCAGATAACAACAGACGAGAAGAAAAAACTTCGTCTACATTTGAGACATCAGACACTGCTGCCGATGACGTCAACAGGCCAGGGAAGTCCACAGCATATGACTGCTTTATTTGAAAAGTTTCAGAGCAAATTAGATAAATAAAACTCTCGCTGCATCACAACGGTTGAGACGACTGTTGCGGCCAATATCTCTGAAATTCAAGAGCTTCAGAAAGTTACAAAGAAACCCTCAGCCAATGAAAATAAGATGAATTCCCCGGGTGGCGCACTTGGAGCGCAAATGTAATTTCATAGAGCGGGCTGCTTTAGCTAATGTTTTAGAAATGCATGGTTTGCCTTTTGAATAGGGGGAGGACCTTCCAGCTGTCATGAATCAAATTGCGACCGCTTTGGAAATTCCTTACTCCAAAAAAGGTCTTATTTCGATTATTAGAACACGACCCTATGAACTGAATACTTCAGGTGAGTCCCGGTGGCCGATTTCAATTACGAAATTCAGGCTGGTTCGCTGAGGTTTAAATCAGAAAAACTTTAACAAAATGCAATGGTCTGATACATAAGCAGGCATTAACCTTAAAAAGAGCTGAGAAGATAAAGTTTCTATGGATTTCCGGTGGCAAGATCTTCTGCCGTAAGGAGAAGGGATCGCAGATAATTATAGTTTCTTATCGTCACGATTTTCATGGATTTAGCTAGCAATCACTCCATGGACGTAGGATCATTTTTAGGAACAATATCATCCTTCTGAGTAAATATACCCTCTCGAGTAGTCTTGCTTGTTTTTGTTATTCATCTCATGGACAAGTAAAGCTTTTGCCACGTTAATGCTCAGTCTCTCTAGGCAAATTTTCTTGAGATTAAACAATATTTTTGTACGTTTTTATACAGTATCATTGCAGTGTCTTAGGGATTCAGTAGCGGGAGTGGATTCATAGGCTAATTATCCTGTCGCTAACTATAGTAAAGAACTTTAATGAGAAATATTTACAGTTACTCCAAATAATAATAGTATAAAACTTACTGGAGATTCAAACATGAATTCGACATGATTCCACTCATCGCTCTAATTTTACTAGTAGACGCATAGACTTAATTATTGTAGATGAACTTAACAAAGTAATATCCTATTCACAGCATGCAATTCCGTTCTTATCTAACCATGATCTTATCAACATTGAGTACCAAATGTCCACTAATCGCCACCTACTCCTACACTGACTCGAAATCTTACACTAATCAATAACCAAGAGTTTCAGGATCATTTTTTGTCATATGATGGGGAAATTCATACTCAGTTTGTGACGTGAATACAAAGGTAAACGGTCTAATTCCAATTTTGACTGATGCACTTAATGAATTCGCGCCTTTATATGTACCACGTTCTCGAAGGGAAACGGCCCGATGGATTACTGCAGAAATAAGAGAATTTATGAGAAAAAGGGACGCGAAACGTAGATTAGCAAGAAGAACTAGGAATCAGAAATAGAAACAAAAAAGGAAACATTTTTCATCTTCTCAGGCGCTTGCGTTTAATTTCACCCAATCAGGAATCTCCTGATTAAAATTTTTCTGCTACCCTCGTGAAAAGAAAGACCAACTTAAGACCACCGTATAGGCAGGTAGAGGCCTGTCTCAAAGTGGTCTTAAACTGATTTTTTCTGGTCCCCAGAAGACCACAGTCCTGTTGATACAGACAGCTATCCTTATTTCAGAGAGAGAGAGTGGTGTCTATTACAAAGCCCTAAAAATGATGCAGGTATAGGCTGAAGGGTACAGACCAGAAAAAGACCAAACGTTGTTTGAAACTGGTCCTAAAGTGGTATTAAATTGGTATTTCTTTTCACGAGGGTAGTGATTTCCTTACTACATTCATGTTGAAACCCATTGCGACACTACTTCCAACTGCCGCCTCCAATTCGCCTTTGCAGAGGTTCGATGAATATGATTAATTTTTTTCCGACATTACTCCTGAGATTTTCCTTAAGGAAGTAACAGAAGTTAAATCTAATGCGATCGGTATGGATGGAATCTCGATAAAAATGATCCGGTTATTTCTTCCAGTTATTCGCCAAATATTATTAGAAATATTATTAACCGTGAAACTAAAAGTGTTACTTAGAAATGGATGAAAGGCCGCGAATGGACATATGGGACCATATGAACTCCCATCTAATATTACACAGCGGAAGGCTGGTGACCTTCTCAAGACCTTTTCACCTTCTATAAAACACGAACCAGCTATGACTATGGCGCACAGTAGGCTAAAGTGAAAAAGTTCGTGACAAAATCGTAAAACTTTTGAAAGGGATGACCTAGAGGGATGGATTTTTTTTAGATTTACAGATGAATAACTACAGAATAGAGGAAAAATTTCGGAGAAGCTGAAAATATACATTTATGTTATGTTGAATAGTAATTACAAATAATAACAGTGTTTAATTAATAATGAAGTGAGACATATGGACTGAGAAGGAAATGTAAATTTTTGTCTGTGCCAACAACTTTATGGAATGGCTGCAGAGTGACAAATACTATGAAATGATGATATTCTGCTTCCAGTGGGCGAAGAGTGAATTATTTCTAACTCTTATTTGCGACATAAAAAGGTATGTCATAAACAGACAGGATATGCTTTGAACAAAGTGAATAAAATATCACGTGCGAAAACTTAAAATTTATATTAATTACCTTTAGTTACAGCGATTAGGGCAAAAAGGTGAATCTAAACATAACCTCGAAATAATCACAGACCGGCCCGGCGTGTTTATAATATTTCCTATTGGTTATTGATTACCAAAGAAATGCTTTGTGGTTTGTATATTTATTACTGACAGTGTCGGCAGTAATAATTTAAACATCATTTACTTATTAATAATTGTAATAAGTGACACATTATTTCTCAGTGTAATAACTTATTTCCATTGTTTTTTTTCGTAGATCGATCCTAGAAGGAATACCCATCAGGTATTCAGTCGTTTATTGACAGATTATTATTCATTTCTTCTTTGAGCGTTGATACATTTGTTTCGTAATATCTGAAGCAATAATGGAAAATGAAATGAATTTGATTAATGGTGTTATTGGAGCAGAAGTAAATCATAAATATACTGTAGAAGAAAGAGTTAGATCTGTTCAGTTGTATTGGCGACATTTTGATTTCGAATTAGCACAAGAACAATTTCGAAATGAATTTGTGGGAAGGCCTGTTCTATCCAGACAAACAATTACGAGTTGGTCCAAGGGCCTTACAAAGGAATGGCTGCTTAAGGGCGGATCACCAAAAAAAAGATAGACCGTTTCGTCAAAAATTCGGATGAAATTAAAATTAGAGTCTGTGCTGCTGTAGAAGAAAATCCTCATATCAGTCTTCGGATCATAGAGGAGCAGGCGGAATAGCCAAAAGTATTTCACAGAAGATACTTAAAAATAACAAGCATCACCCATACAAACTGCATTTTGTACAAAAACTGGTCTCGGCTGATGCACCTCGAAGGTTGGCGTTTTGTGCAACAATGCAAGAAACGTTAAAAAGGAATCGAGACCTGGCTGAAGTGACTTGCTTTACATACGAGTCAACTGGGTACATTAATGGAAAAAACCACAGCCAGTGGCAGAGTAAAGTCAATTTTTGGCTAGGTATATTTATTATTGATTATTATTGGAAACTGTGGTAAAATGTAATTTATAAAGTTTAATTGTTGGCTTCTTTAGCCCTTAAAATTATGCTTGAATGCAAAAATAATAATGATATTTTCCTCACTCAAAAAAGCTCCAGGCTTGAGAAAGAGTTTGAGGTTCTTATTTTAAAGTGAAGAACTTTGTATATAACATAAATATGCAATATATTGAACGTTCTACCTTCTTTTAAAATAGGGATTCTTGGTAACCACGCTATTCGACTATTTTTTATTGAGGGTGCTCTTAATGGTGAAAAATATGTGATAATGTTGAGGGATCAAATTTTGCCAGAAATCCAACGCGTTACAAAATCCAAATCCAATCATTAAAAAATGGCTCATTATTTTACACAAAAGAATCTAATTTAATCAATTTCATCTTAAAGAAAATTATTTACAATTATCAGAGGAAACTCTATTTTCAATATGAAAATGCATATGGAATATGCGGACTGGTAGAATGGCCTCCGCATTTTTGTATAAAATTGCAACCGATAATGATACCGATAAGAAGTATGAGAAAACATCCAACTGGAAAGATGACATCTGAAGTAAAATTTACGTAATTGATGTCTCCATTTCGAAGAGCATAATTTAAACTTAAACAAGACCTTAATTAAATACACTAAAACAACATTTCGAGTAGCTTCGAATTAAACTCAAAGATTATTATTTCCTGATAAGATACCAGTAATGTATGAATTTAATCTGTACACCTGATAAAATAGTTGACTATTATGTCAATAATTTTAAAAGCTGAGATTTTGAAATATTTTTAACAAAAATGTACTTTTTATATTGCCGCCAGTTTTGGATATTTAACTCATTAAAGTACAGACCACTTTTAAGGCTGATAAAATCCCAATTGAGAGATGAGGTCCAGAGATAGCAATTTCAAAAATAACCAAATTTCTACAAAATTTGGAATAAAAATGCTGGCTGGAGATATCGCTTCTAAATTTCTTTCTGATACATCCCTATCATCAACGAGTTTCAAAATTCATTTCAGTGGTTGATCAAACCCAATTTTGAGATGAGGTCCAGAGAAAACATTTTCTAAAATAACAAAGTTCCCATAAACATCATTAATTAAAATTCAGGCAAGTTATATCGCTTCGAGATATCTTTCTGATACACCCCTACCATCAGGATCAATTCACTGGCTCCACCACCCACTCTAAAAAAAGCATTGGCGGGGCCAGCGAAATATTTCGTTGGCCCCGACATTATACAAAATCAACTTTATATAGGCGCATTATTTTCGTCTTAATTTTTTCAAATTTGTCCAACAAACTTCAACCCCTGAAAACTACCCCCTATGCGCCAAACATCATGGCGGGGCCAGCGAAATATTTCGACAGCCCCGACAATGTCCTAAATCAACTTGATATGAGCCTCAACTTTTCGTCTTAATTTGTTTAAATTTGTGCAACAAACTTGAACCCTCAAAAACTACTCCCTGTGAGGCCAGAAAATGTTTTAAATTAAAATAATCACTTAGATCAACTTCAGAAAACTCTCGGTTAAGTTCACAAGCCATCTTTTTGAGATGTATGTATACCATTAAGCCATTTCCCTTTCAGGGTAGGCGTGACACTACCCGATTCGGGTAGTGTTTCTAGGTGGATAGTTTTCTTGTAGTTATAAATAACTACAAGTTTGGGCTCACCACACCCATAATATGCCAACAGCACACAGTATTCTCGAATGGTCACCCATCCAAGTACTAACCGCGCCCAACGCTGCTTAACTTCAGAGATCTGACGAGAACTGGTATTTTCAGCGTGGCATGGCCGTTGGCTGATGATTTCGTTAAAACAACTGGGGGTGGATTCTCAGGGTTGTTCAATATTATTTTTGGATTTAAAACTTAACCTGGAGTTTTCTAAAGGTGACCCGAGGGATTATTCTCACTTAAAAATTTTTCTGGCTTATACTTGGAGACCTTTGGAATGTTTTTGTTAAACAACTAGGGGTGGATTCTAAGGGTTGTTGAATATTATTGTTGGAGTTGAAACTTAACCTGGAGTTTTTTGAAGGCTACCTGAGAGAACAATAATATTCCCTTAGTTCCCTAATAATAACCCTTAGAATCCACCCCTAGTTGTTTTAACGAAAACATTCCAAAGGTCTGCCGGTAAAAAAGCCAGACAACTTTTTAAGTGAAAATAATTACTCAGGTCACCTTCACAAAACTCCAGGTTAAGTTTTAAATCCAACAATGATATTTAAAAGCCCTTAGAATCCACCCCTAGTTGTTTTAACGAAAACTTTCCAAGATATGGGCTTGTGAACTTAACCTAGAGTTTTCTGAAGTTGATCTAACCTAAGTGACTATTGTCATTTAAAACATTTTCTGGCCTCACAGAGGTTTGCCTCACAGAGGGTAGTTTTTTAGGGTTCAAGTTTGTTGCACAAATTCAAACAAATTAAGACGAATTCTCAACTAAATATTCGTCGCAAAAAAAGTTAGATTTGCGTGGGAGGTGGGCCCAGTGAAATGGTCCTCCTATCATCAACGTGTCTCTTGATCAAACCCAATTTTGAGATGAAGTCCAGAGATATATATTCCAAAATAACAAAGTTCCTAAAAACTTTATTAATTAAAATCCAGGCAAGTCATATCGCTTCGAGATATCTTTCTGATACAGCCTTATCATTAACATGTCTCAGAAGTCATTTTAGGGGTTGATCAAACCCAATTTTGGGATGAGGTCCAGAGAAATATTTTCTAAAATAACGTAAAAGACGTCTTCTGGGACACTTTATATGATCCTATAAGTACTTGCGATCATGGTGAAAGAATCATTCTATTAGGAGATGTGAATGGATGGGTCGGCGTCCAACGTCAGGGTACAGAAAGGGTGCCAGGTAATTTTGGGAATTCAAGGAAAAATGATAACGGAAAAAGATGAGCCACAGTATAATAGGGTTGTTTCGCAATTTCAGATAAAATAATTTTTTAATACATAATTTTAATCTAAACTCTAGGTGCGTTTTAAATTTTTTTTCTGTTGACGACTCGACAGAAAAAAATTATTAAAAATTGAGGTTCTCATAATTATCAATATGACAGTTATTCCTTCAAATGGAGCAAGCAGTTTAAAAAGAAAATCAGATGATAGTGGAATAGTAATGCATACCAGAAGGAAATTGGTATCTAAATTCGCGTCTATCTTTTTCAATCCTCTCTTTTCTATCTCATCCTATACTTTATCTATCCACTTCAATCTTTTTCTATCTCGTTATAAATCTAAACTCGTGTTCTCTTTTTCAATCTCCTTTTCCCTATCTTTTCTTATCCTCGATCTATCCGCGTCAATCTTTTTCTATCTTTTTGTCTATAAAATTCACGTCTTACTTTTCCAATCTCTTTTTCTCTATCTCATCCTATCCTCCTTCTATCAACGTCAATATTTTTTTATCTCTAAATCAATCTAAACTCCCTTTATCTTTTCCAATCTCCTTTTCTCTACCTCATCCTATCCTGCTTCTATCAACGTCAATATTTTTCTATCTCTCTATCAATCTAAACTACCGTTATCTTTTTCAATCTCCTCTTCCCTATCTCTTCTAATCATCGATCTATCCGCGTCAATATTTTTCTATCTTTTTCTCTATATGAATTCACATCTTTCCTTTCCAATCTCCTTTTCTCTATCTCATCCTATCCTGCTTCTATCGAAGTCAATCTTTTTCTATCTTTTTGTCCATATACATTCACGTCTTTCCTTTCCAATCTCCTTTTCTCTATCTCACCCTATCCTGCTTCTATCAACGTCAATATTTGTCTATCTCTCTATCAATCTAAACTACCGTTATCTTTTTCAATCTCCTTTTCCCTATCTAGAGAAAAGACAGAGAAAAGGGTATTGAAAAAGATAGACGTGAATTTATATCGTAAAATAGATAGAGAAAGATAGACGTTGATAGATGTATGATATAGTGAGATAGGGAAGAGAAATTACAAAAGATAGACGGAAATTTAGATTAATTCAGAGATAGAAAAATATTCACGTGTATAGATAAAGGATAGGATGAGATAGAGAAGAGGGTATGGAAGAAGATAGCCATAAATTCAGATTGAAAAATAGATAGGAAACGATAGACGTCGATAGATGTATGATACAATGAGATAGGGAAAAGGATATTGAAAAAGATAGACGTGAATTTAGATTGAAAAAAGGGATAGAAAAAGATTGAGGTGGGTAGACAAAGGAAAAGGTGAGACAGAGAAAAGGGTATTGTAAAAGATAAACGTGAATTTAGATTGAAAAATAGGTAGAAAAAGATTGATGTTGATAGATGTGTGATACAATGAGATAGGGAAGAGGATATTGAAAAAGATAGATGGGAATGTAGATTGATTTAGTGATAGAAAAATATTGACGTGGATAGATGTAGGATAGAATGAGATAGAGAAGAGGGTATTGAACAAGATAGACGGGAAGTTAGATTGATAGTGAGATATAAAAAGGTTGATATGGATCAATAATGGATAGGATGAGATAGAAAAGACGGTGTTGAAAAAGATAGACGTGAATTTATATTGACGAAGAGATAGAATGGGATACAGTCTCTCTATCTCTTTCTATAATAGAGATTCAAAATTATTCAAAAAGATAGGATCTATATCTTCTACATTCCAGGAGGGACGCTAGGTGGCTGAGGGTAAAAGTAACCAACAAGTGAAATCAGTCTTCGAGCCTATACGTAGAGGTCTAGCAAACCGTTTTCTTCCAAGTTCGTCACAGTTGTCGACTGTGAGATAGAGAAATTAATTTTAATTAGGTAGGTATATAAGCATTTTAATGAATTTTTTAACTTTTCGATGGACTCCCCAATTTCGAGGGATAGAAAAAGATAAGAATCCTCGGTCACGAAGGATACAGAAAGAGATTGAAAAATATTGAAATTAGTAATAGATATATAGACTAAGGGATAGATAAAGATAAGAGTCTTCGGTCACGAAGGATAAAAAAAGAGATTGAAAAAGATTAAAATTCGTAATAGATAGATAGACTAAGGGATAGAAAAAGATTGACGCGGATAGATCGAGGATAAGAAGATATAGGGAAAAGGAGACTGAAAAAGATAACAGGAGTTTAGATTGATAGAGAGATAGAAAAAGATTGACGCGGATATATCGAGGATAAGAACAGATAGGATAAATTAGATTGAAAAAGATAACAGGACTTTAGATTTGATAGAGAGATAGAAAAAGATTGACGTGGATAGATAAAGTATAGGATGAGATAGAAAAAAGAGGATTGAAAAAGATATACGCGAATTTAGATTTACAAAGAGATAGAATGGGATACATTTTCTCTATTTATTTCGATCATAAAGATTGAAAATTATTCACAAAGATAGGATCTATATCTTTTTATTTCCAGCAGGGGACGCTAGGTGGCTGAGGGTAAAAGTAACCAACAAGTGAAATCAGTCTTCGGGCCTATAAGTAGAGTTACGAAGGATAGAAAAAGAGATTGAAAAAGATTAAAATTCGTAATAGATAGATAGACTAAG